>PQWD01001080.1:0-126001 GCA_019425675.1 Leucinodes orbonalis
ATGTTGTAAATAATGTTCGTAAGTGCTGGAGTACAATGGTCGCTTGCCGATGTACATACCTATATACCTTACCATGTGATATGTATATATATTGTGCGATTTTTCCTAGTTTGGTTAGTACACTGCAGGCTCAATCACCTGCTTGTCAAAAATGAGATGATTCCGTGCTTAATAGGGCACGATCATTTTTAATCATTCCATTGTCATAGAAGTTCAATAACTAAGAACATAATAAAATTATCTCCCTCTGAACTATATATATAGCCAATAAGGGACTCATGTCAAAATTTCTCATACGGTGCAACATAATTTATGTGTTACTGTTTGTATAAAAATATACCTACATAAATTCCCTGAGGGTCTCATCCTAGTCAAGGGTCCTTGAAGTTGAACCACATATATTTTGAACTCCCTAATAATTAAGGCTAACGACCTCTTCAGACTGTTAAAAAGCCCGAGTTACGTTCAAGATCATCCAAATATGAACAGTAACTTACTCACTGGGTATCTTTCGCAGAATCTTGAAATTTTACATAAGTTCTGCGAAATTTGACCTACGAATGAAAAAGGAGCGGAGTTCTATAAAGTTTGTCGGGTATATACAGCCGGTACAGTCAGTCGCTAGTTAAATTGCAAGATTTCATATCCGGTCTAAATAGGCTTAGAGCTTTTTCCCGTTCTGTGCAAATAGAAACTTAGTTAACTTTAACACAAGTGCGGAAGTAAACTTGATAGTAATTAACGATCAATAAGCATTCTTTGAAAATGGGAAAAATATGTGAACTTTTTTGTCATCAGGTGAATGAAAATACTTCCTATACGTTGTAAGATCAACATTTTAAGTTCTTTAAAAAGGATTATTTATTTATTTATGTATGGTACACAAACAGAATACAGTCTTTACATGAAACACATTAAAATAAAACAGTTGACTGGACAGGACTGTAGCCCAGAGACGGTGTACACAGCGTGATTTCAGGACTTTTTAAAAATATAATAGGCTATAATAATATTAGAAAAAGAAAAAAGAGTACTAACAAACAACAATTAATAGCTTTCCTAAGTCATTAAGGCTGAAGATATCGCTTTTTTATAACAAATAAAATTATCATTGAAGATGCCTATCTCTCCATTACCCCGCACGCGGACAGCTCATTGTACGTGCGACACATTCAATTCAATTGTTTTAGCCTTAGCTCATTTTACTAATTTGGTGAATGATCAATCGTTGTAGGACAAGATACAACTTGCAAGGTGTGATCCGCTAGTAACATACATGGTTTTAACCGCGAAGTACCCTTTCTCTGGGGATCAGGAATAAATAATATGTTCCTTTGTGTTATTCTCATATTTTGTAAATTATATTATTGTTAATTAGATTATTGTTGTTAAGTTTCATCGAAATCTATTCATAGGCTGTGCCATACTCTTTTTCCATTTAAATTATTATAAGGATTGCATCAGCAAGCATACGAAAGATACGAAACCAATAAATTATAAAAATATGTTAGCTTCTTACTTGCGAATATTTACCGATAAACAAAAGTGGTGGCGCAAGTTGGCCTCTGAGTTGGTAGAAAGATGATTTGCCGATGGATGACTACCGACATTTCGTGTGGAATGTGAGGTTAAGGTCTCTGGTGGAGGCTGGATGAGAAAAGCGGTGGACCGGGATATCTGGCTAAAAATGGGGGAAACCTATGTCCAGCAGTGGACTGCGATAGGTTGAAAAGAGTGAATAGAGTTAGGTTAAGGTTTTGTTTAGTTTGTAGATGATGATTGGTAAGGCCATTGAATAGTTACATCTTTTGAGATGCAAGCTAAGGTGCAATCTCAGGGGCTTTTGGTAAACCACTCCATACAACTAAATCATATTCAAACTATTCGTATACAATTTTAATATATGTACATGCATTAATTTATCCATTATTAAGTTTTCAAACTCAGCTACATAAAATCAAAGACCAATAGCACTTCTGACCTGATTGATTTACATAAATGGCTATGCTACAAAATAATTACCCATCAAATGCTATATCAATGTTCTGATAGCTATTGCCTCATTTTAATTGGAACGCTAGATAAAACATTAATTTAAATTAAATTACTTCATCAAATTATAGGCTAGTTATTACGCATTAATTATTATTATTTATCCTGGACATAGCATCAGGTGGTTTGCTAATTAGTATTGTGTTACTGAATGTGATAATTACGGCCATAGCGGTATGCAGTAATTGTCCAGTTCGCTGTATTATATTACTGAAAACCAATTTCATAGTGGAGATTTACCATACAAGTATGTCATTAATAAACCAAAGTAATTATAGTACGGCACACACCAAAAAAATTTACTTTCTTTAGTTTCTAGATAAATAATAATGATTATTTTGATGCTGCGGTATAATGTATGCGGTAGAAAGAAAGATTAGTACTCATATAGTCAAAGTCAGTGTAGTTAAACTAAAAACAAATCAAACCAACTCTGGTGTCAAAATTTTCAAATCAACTTATGGCTCCTGACGGTTGATCAAAGGGTCGACAGCCATAGCTATCCAATTTAATGAGCTGAATTCAATTTCATTGCCCATTTACACCTAACTATTGCTAAGGGTTCCTATATGTATTCAGAATTGCAAATCGAAGATGCAAAAGTGACATGGAAGACATCAACTCATTTGTTATTAACCACCTGACCTCTAGAGACGCCTTTAAGCGTCACAAACAATAGATTTTTCATTGTGTCTGAAACACTGGCGGTAAATGTGTTAATAAAGAAGCAGTTTCGGGGAGACCGAAGATGGAGCGAAGAATTGACGTGTATTTTGTAACTGTAAATAATTGAAGGAGTGGAGAGTGTCAGAGGTTACTTTTTGTCTCATTCTAACTCCCCGCTACTTCAATCCCCATTGTGGTGGTGGTGGAAGTTTGTATGGAGAATTTCGTAATTTTAATGTTAGAATACTTAAAATTCGTATGCTGATTTTTTTCACTAACAACAAAACTTGCATCTTTTTTCCAGAAACTAGAAAGGGAACCGTGTTACATCGAATTTAACGCGAGCGAAGCCGCAAGCACAAGCGCGTACACTATAAATTGCAAACTGTCATTGCAGGTGTTTTGCTCTTCATTGATTGAAAATCAAAAAGAGTTTTCCACGGTATAGTTACGGTTCTACGTAAAATATAAAAATCATAAGCATTCTTTACATGCTTACAAATATTGTCGAGCACGCAATTCTTAGGCCAATTTATGTAAAATTTTCCACCAATAGACTTCTATTCACGCGTGCTAACAAGAAACGTCACAAACGTCGCTCAAGATGTCACCACAGAACGTAGGTGAAAGGCCTGAATAGTACTGAACACGGTATTTGGTTTGTAGTTCTAAGTGGTGCATGAATATTGCAATATAAACATGAACGAACTTTGAACGGTTTTATGGAACGGAGTATTATAGAACTAGATTACATTTTTGAAACAAGAGTTATATCTTTCTTAAATAACAAGGCCTCCCAAATGATAAAAATACTATGTTGTAAAATATATTTATTTGAACTGAAATTTGATGCCCCATATCAATTTTTCAGCAAAGTAGTGGTCTCTTCAACCTATCGCAGTCCACTGCTGGACATTGGTCTCCCCCATTTTGCGCCAGACATCTCACTCCTCCGCTTTTCTCATCCAGCTTCCACCAGCGACCTTTCGCAAGTCGTCGGTCCATCGGGCCGGAGGGCGTCCTACGCTACGCTTGCCAAGACGCGGTCTCCACTCCAGAACTCGTCTGCTCCAACGGCCATCGGTTCTGCGACATACATGACCAGCCCACTGTCACTTTAACTTGATGATCCAGCGGGCTATGTCGGTAACTTTATTTCAAGTAGTAGTATACAAAAAAAATACAGCTAATTTTATTCAGGATTCGCATACATTATATTTATGTGTGTTTAACATCCTCATATCATGTTTGAAGCAAATAGAGATTATTATTATTAATCATAGTGAAATAAAATGCATTAATAAGCTAAAAAATAGCAAAGTATAAAAATGCAGATACAAGGAGGTAATCACCTGATTGATGGAATAGTAACGGTTCTATGGAAAATAGAACGCATTTACTTGGAGAGGTAACATTTGTTGACACCGTGGCCTCGATTTACTTTCAACAGATGTCGTTGATATAAAGATTTCAAACGATCTAAACTATTTTTATGCCGTTTCTCCATGGAATACATATTAATAGTAAGATTTTAAAATTGTTAGAATAATGTTATTAAATTACAGGTCGTATTTTTGTTACTTTATCAAGAAACAACTCATGAATCTAAGCTAGTAATGCCTTTGTTTTCGATTTTTTATTGTGTTAAAATTGAAATTGTTGAGTTTTAGGTAAAAAAAAACTAATATTTTTCATTACAATAGATAATTCAGTGACCCTCTAAACTCAAAACTCTATCGTCTATGTCACTTATCGACAAACCATCATAAGTTTTAAACGTTCTCTTCTTAGGACAGCCAATGTGTTAAAAACAATCAGAAATCCAAAATGTACACGATTAATAATGTAGACAAGGTTTAGATACCATATGTAGGTCATGAAAATGTGAAAAAATATTAGAATCGAAATATTGGCAACAAAAGTCTTTACACTTATTCGCGCACCGAGTTAATTCTACATCATTGCACTAACGATATTGTCAACAGTGTTTGTCCTCTGAACGCGTTTCTCTACGTTTCATTGGGCTTGTCGGTGTGTTATCATGTCTCCAGAATTAACGACTGGAGGCCTTTGAGCTTGGTTTGCAATAAATTACATCCGCCGTGATCCCGTTTCCGATAAATCAAACCACGCAATAGGAAGAGGGTGATAGTCTGTAAGACCTTTCAATTTAAGATCTAAACAGAGCGTATAAGAATCCAATAAAATAAGTTTGTAGCATGATAATGAATAAGATAGTGGTTATAATATTTATGTGGAATAGGCTTGTTTAAGAAAATCACCTAGGGAGATCCTAATAACAAAGTAATATATTGGACAATTTTTTGACGTATAAAATTGCATTGCAACATTGTACATCGAAAACTCAAATCACATGGCCTACGATTCACTATTTGTGTTCAAAATATAAACGGTTTGTGCTTAAAATATCTAAGCTCAAATCCAATTACCAAAAATTTTAAAATAAGAGTAACTAAATTTAATTTTTATACTAAATTGCTCGACTTCGTTTGCGAACACGAAGGCTGTGAAAGTTCATACAGTAATTACGGCATCGCACGTACTTAGTAACGAAGGCCGTACTTGCACAATAGGGTTGGCCAATACTCATAGGTTAAATAAAGATGTGGAAATGAATCAAATAAACAAGGACTCACGTGGTGTCAACAAAGTAATTTACAATTTAAATCATTAGTTTGCAAGAAGCAATCACATTTGAGCTACCACTGGACTGAAACTCCTTCGATGCTTTTCGTCGTATTCGAACTTCAATTCATAGCTGGGCAAGTTTTTTTCAGATGGCCAGAGCTTTGGTTCGTTGTTAGGTTGGATGCATCACGGGCTATTTCAAAATGTCTCGAGCTAAATGTCATGAAATGGTGTGAGAAGACTTTTGACTCTAGGGCTAAAATTCTACTCTTCTCTCAGTATGTAAAGTATAAGTAAATATGTTCAAACCAAGTAAAAAGCTGAAATTATATTTCGACGGCAGCCCTAGTTATACTCGTAAATCCAGAACGATATAATTTGCCCTAAGTGCACGTATAGGAACATAATTTGCATGTTACTCGTAGTGCACGTAATAAAGACAGAGTTTCTTATTATAATATTAAAAGGTTTCATAATTTTATTGTTAGTATTTTTGCCCTTTAAATTTAAACAAATAAAAATCAACGTTTGCCAGAATAATATTTAATCATAAATGTCAGATATAAAATGACATTTGTTGAAAAATATTTTGTTGACTTTGTGAATGTTAACTGGACTATGTGACTTAGAACTTTTCACAAGTTAGCCTTGTATTGTGGGTGATTAGGAATATTGGAAATTATGGGCAACAGATGGGCTTAAAAACAACACAAATCAAATTGTTCTCGTAAAATAAGTATTTGTTTGTGAACGACTCCAAGTAAAGAGACATTATTTCGAAATTTTGTCGAGGATGCGTTTCGAAGACATCGTTTTAAAAGAGCTTTAGTTTCGTTTGATCTAGTATTCGTGCCTACGGGGACTTGAGAGAGCAGATGTTCGCGTGACGAAAAACTCGTGTCATAAATATCCATACCTTTGTATGGTTTCCATAAGAAAATACAACTTATAAGAATTATACGCATGTTGTGTAATAGTGAAAGACGTCGGCTACTTTACCCAAAGATTCCGGGTTACAAACGTACCATAAAAAACATAAATTTTCATGCAAAAATTTGTGTGCATGAATATGTATGTTTGTTATGGTTTACGTTTTTCTATGGATGATATGTATATTTTTACATAAAATGCATATAAGTAAGTTTATCAGATGTTTAGTACCTTAACTACAGGCTCCTTGCTTAATATAGTACCAGATGGCGTATGAGTGTCAGTGGATATTTATTTTTATTTCAAATTTATTTTTAGTGAACCAGCCTGCAATGTCCTTACCAAACTAGGAAAAATCGCACAGAGTGAAGTTTCCCCGCGGGATTTAAACCCACGAACTCCGGGTCACGCACCAAACGCTGTGCCCACTAGACTATGGTTCCAGTTACTGAAAATAGTCTTAATCACCTGATTATCCGTAAAAAAGATGACTCCGTACACCGGAGGTAACGCTAAGCCGTCAGTCAGAGCTACAATTTTAGGATAGTCGTCATTAATACCCAAAAGCCCCCATAAGGCCTGCATAGTGGTTTACGGCCCGATTTCCCCAAAGCTATTCTGTGAGGGAAAGCTTTTACTCTGCAGTAAGTTGAATAAACGTCATTTCTTGGCGGAGGTGTTGGTGGCTCTTTGGTATTACAGCTTGATTATTTGTAGCCCTGTTGGATAAAAGCTATCACTATGATCATTTGAAAGGTGACATAATAATAAAATATAGTCAGTATACTTACACCAATAAAAACATTATAAAAACCACATAACATCAGTAAAGCCCTTCACATTATATAAATCAGTGAGTTCAAAGATACAGCTATGTATAACCAACTGAGCTAATATCCACCGTCGTATTAAGTAACTGATTTCACCACCGCCCTTAAGGAATAATTTATCAGGCCGAAATCCGGGAAACGCTTCATAAATTTTACGACGAGATTGAAAATTTGAGACTGAAAATCAACAAATTTGTTAGATCCATTTCAAGGACTGTAATACGAGATAACGTGGGTTGTTAATTACTTCATCCTATATATGAATGTTTAATAAATACGTCTTATACTATTAAGTGAGCAGTCTGCACACGTGCTCCTTATAATATAAAAAAGAAGTTTACGTTCAACTCGTAAGCCCAAACCTAAGGAGATTAAAAGCAGAGCAAAAAATAACAGAAAGTAGTAGACGGAATACTTACAAACCCAGCAAGCATTCTTTGGGAACCTAAGCCAATCAATAATGAGTGAGTAATTATGTCTCTCAATTTTAACGAAACTTTACTTCGTGTATGTTCGTATGAGAAATAAATTATTTAATCATTATCCATTTAACAAAAATCCTAAGCGTCTACTGACATGCCGGACTGTCTCTTTGGCTTTTGCTCAGAGGAGCTTTAAAATCGTTCAGCGGTCAACAGCAGTAGTAACTTTGAGAATAAAATACTATATTAGTAACATTGTAAGGGTTTTATCTATCAGTCTACTCATAACCAGCTTTTAATGGTACCTATCTTATGAAAACTCACGTGTTGATTATCTCAGACTCATGTTTTCATGATCATCCATATTTTTCATTGCTGAAAAAGCTCATAGACTATTATAATTTGTATTTAAATTAATATAGAGTTGCACATTATACAATTTATATGAAGTGAATTGAACATAAAGGGTTATTGGCAAAATTTAATTCTTATCTACCGTGAACAGTTCGATGGTTGACATTTTCGCAGTAAATTCTAGATGGAGCTCCAATGGAACGTGTTTAAATAATTTCATGGAAACCTTACATTGCAACTGAAATGAATCGAAAAGATATGTAAGTTTCTTAGTTATTATTAGGGATTGTTTAAATATTTTAAGCTTCACAGCAAAAATGTTATGTTGTATACGAATTCAATCAGATCTTGAACATGACATAGATTAATCCGACACAAAATTTTAAAATAATATTAAATAAGAACAATGAAAAGTTTATTTAGTGTCTATAAAAATAGTACATGTACATATAAAAACAAATTAAACATTGGTATGTTTTGTTTGGTGTGTTTAGTCAATTAATTTAAAATTATACTACAAAACAATGACACTTCAATGGCCGCCACTCTGCATCATGTAGAGGTGTCTACCAAACATCTCTCAACAATACAAGTACGAGAATATAATTGTACGCGCAGCGCATCGCGTCAGCGCATCGCGATCATCATCGTACCTACGTTGTACATATTTAACATAATTCATAATTGAAAATGATACATTTACATGTACACCTCATCGCTTTACAACAAACAGCCTCTATTATTTTAACATAATTTTCATTTCAAATGTATCTTTAATTACAATAACATCTAAAGATTCTTCTGACAAGAAAACTCATGATCTTTCATTTTCAGCTGGACTCTTAAAACCGTTGCTCTATGGTTTAAATTTTTATTTCACAGCTAAAAAACAATTATTGATAAATGTAACAGAAAGGGATACAACTTTTTAAATTATAAAAATAATTAGAAATTTCGATTTCGACTCAAAGTTCAGGTGAATAATTTATTACGTTTTTGTATTATATTCATTTTTAATAAAAGTTTGTGCCCAAATTCTAATGAATTTGTTATTCTTATCTTTAATACAATTTTTGTAGTTGTAATATCACTGACGTTTGCTTGAAAAGCCTCACTCCAAATAAATACGGAATATACAAACCTCACATAGTTTTAAGAGCGTCGGTGGCTCAATGGTGTGGACTGTCGCCTTCCTACCAGAAGGGCTGAGGTTCAAATCCGGACACGTACTAATATGTGTTCGAATTTTCGAAAATATATGTACGTTATCCGACGCTCTTACGGTGAAGGAAAACATCCTGGGGAAACATTCATGCAAGCCTGCGAAGAGATTCGAAGGTTGTGTGTGAAGTCGTCCAATCCGCGTGGACAACTAAGGCCTAATCACCTATACGGGTAGGCTCGTGCCCCTCGGTGGGACGTTTAATGCTGATGATGATGACATAGTTTTCATATAACCACAACGTGGTTATGAATTAATTAGCCTTTTGACCACCGGGATTCCAGATATAATAATAGAAAATTAAACTATTGTATTTGCTGAATATGTTCAACTATGGCGGATAAGGATTAAGCAATTTCATTCAAAACAAGGAAATATATTTTCTTTTTGAGGTGATTCAGCCTGTAATGACTTACTTAATACTAGTAAATTGAACTAAAAATACCATAGACTTATTAGCTCAGACCTTTACTAATAACCATAATGCAGATGTTCTTGCAACTACGAGTATTACCATTTATAGTATACAACAACTCCCTTTTCAACACCAACATAAGGAGATGACTATTTAAGAGACAATTTACGGTCGAACCCCAAGCCCTGTCTCCGTTTAATTCCACCCGGATAACCCGCTCCAGATAACAGGCTCTTACCCGATTTATTACTTTAATCAAACGAACACCGTATGCTGACAAAAACTACGCATTAATGTATTATTTGCTGGGATTCATCTTAGCTGATATATGGGACAAACGAGATACGTTGATAATCACTATAAGAGGAGAGTAGTCCTTTAAATCATTAAATTTTAGTCTACGGTTTTTATGATTAGTTTTATAAACAGAATATTGTAAACGAGTACTACTGAGATTCTTTCTGGATTCTTCTCAGAAGACAACAACAGTCCGATCCAGTGGTAGAATCAAAGACATTCATATATGTTCTATATAAAAAAAATAATTTTGATTTACCATTGTTTCTTCAAGAAAAATTTTCGCATTCGGTTTAATACTATTAATTCAGGTAAATGTTTTCAGGGCTCGTTTTCCAATTAATTTCTCTTTTTGTATTGCACTCCATTTATGTTTAATTCAATACCAAATTTTAATATATGAATTGATTTCTACCATAATAAGTTATTTTTACTATTTTCGTCAAAAGTCGTCTTATATTTATTATGAAGAATGTAGTTTCTTGAATGTACTATATCCTACTAATGTGAGTTTTTACTGTTAATCAAATTAAGTTTATACTGTACAATTGAAATTTGTTTTTGTCATATACATTTGAGAAAATATAATCTATCTCTACATTAATTTTTGTACTAAATATAAACATATTGAGTACAAAAATCATGACACTGAATAAAAATCTACGTTACATAGAAAATATTCCTCGTCGACTTCAGCATTTTGATCTTAAAACATAACGCTAATATTTACCTGGATATTGTTAAGTACGTGCTTTGTTTCTTAATTCGTTGCCATTTGAATTCTGTTTTGCCCGCTCTCTGTTACCACCACCACCATAATAAATAACCCAGGGAGATCAGAAGTTAAGATTTATATTTAAGAGGCTTGTATATATATTTAAGAGAGGTTGTAGGTGTATGAACGAATATTAAATAACATAAAATAAACGGATAACGGAGCTCAATCGTGTGGACTGTTGCTCTCCAACCGCGAGGGTTGAGGTTCAAATCGCGTTACCTACAATTGTGTTTTAGAATTTTTGAAATATATGAACGTTATACGACGCTCTTACGGTGAAGGAAAACATCGTGAGGAAACCTGCGCACGCCTGCGAAGAGATTCAAAGGTTGTGTATGAAGTCGTCCAACCCGCACTGGGCCCGCGTTAACGACTAAGGCCTAATCACCCTATACGGGTAGGCTCGTGCCCTTCGGTGGGGACGTTTAATGAGCTGATGATAATGAAACGTATAAAAAATTATTACTTGTAATTGTAAAACCTCAAAATCGTGAATCATACTTAATTATAGTAGAAAGTCCATTACAGAATAAAATTAATTCATAAAATTGAGGATTAATTTTTAGTACTCTTAGTAAATGTTGTGGATAGTTACATTTAAAGTGGCATTAGCCTTGGCTTGTTAAATAGATTGAATGCATTAAAATGTAGTAGTTTTAATTTGAACATATTAATTATCGCTGACTTCAAAGCATACTGAATAAAGTTATAGAAGTTTTAGGATCATTAGTGTGAACTGAAGCGGCTTACTTGGCTCGATGCCTTTTCACAGATGTTTGAGAAATCCGGTCTGCGATAAAAGCTTAAAACATAAAACGTTCCAGCAATTAGTAGTGGGAGGTTTTAAGATTTCTCCTTTGTTATCTTTTTTATTTCCACCTACAAAATGTTGAATAAACCATTGTTAATTAAAATAAATAAAATCGTACCGTAATAATATGGTTTGTTACCTATACAACTAAACATTAAAACTTATTTTAATAGAAAATTTTATTATAATATCAGTAAAAGTATATTTTGGAACTGGTGGGATCACAGCAATACGCATATAGGATGCAGGGGATTTGTGGCAGCGTAAACGAATGATGAACGTTGTTCACTTTAGAGAACAAACGAACTCCACTTTAGAGTTGCTTCGATAATTTATTTTGACTTTACTTTTATGGCGATAAGAGATGATAAAAAAATTCAGCAGATGATTTTATTGTAGTGTCAGTAAAAATCGTTACACTATTTAGCTAGCTTCCTTGATTTCAATACAAGTGCTATATATCAAGCGAATTAATTAATATCAAATATGTTTTTTTGGAAAAATAATTCAATTATCAGTGTTATAAGTATAAATGAATATTTACTGACATTTACAAAGCGTGATTAAGCCCCATATTAAACGGGAGCTTGTAGTTAGGGCTTAGTACCCTCTTCCTACACTGATAAACATACTTATGAAACCTTTTTTGTAAATACATAGAGACACTCAGACCATTACAATAGGACATATTCAAGCACACACATGTTTCTAATGCCGTTTTTGGTGTAGTATCCAACGTCTCGACCATTACACTACATGGGTCGTCGTAGATTGTCAAAATATAGTTTGAAAAGTAATTAAAATTAACTTATAAGAGCCCATACCAAAATTGAATCTAAGTGTATTACGAAGCGCTTTACAGAGCTTAAAGGCGGTGAACATTTTCTCTTTGGGCCTTTGCGTTCGAAATCGGCTCGATGTAAAAAGTGAATCAACAAGGAATTTTAGTGTTCTTTTGAAATTCGAAAACTAGCAACTATAGGAGCAATGAAAGTTGTATCCGAAAATACTTCCAATAGTATATTATAAAGTACAGTGGAAATTCACAACACTCAATAGATGAATCATTTGTCTACGCGTGCTACGTGCTACTATAGCGGTTATGATCAGTGGTGTAAGTGTGCCATACTACGACACGATTGGGCTGGCTCGAGCGGATGATTACTACTGCCTCACAGAAAACCTACAAACGTAAAACAAGGCTGGGTTTTGCCGAATAAGCGAGATTTTACAAGTCTCTGGCAACGAGGTAACCAGAGGTCTCAAATTCCTCTTCCTCCTCTCCATATTTTTTTCCCTCTTCCTATTTCCCTAAGATTTTAATTCCTTTGGGAATGTTCCGATAAATGATTCGAACTTGTTTTGTGGCCGAGTTCCACCACCGTTCATCTTGGAAGAACTCTAAATTTTATACTCACCACCTGGATGATAGAGGTCTTCCACAGTTCGATTCTGTCATCATTTTATGCCACGCACGAAAAAACTGTGGAAAGAACTTCCACTGGATACTTTTCTGGAATCATACGTACCATACGTACATACATACCAGACCTGGCTTTTCAAAGGGCCAAGCCTACACTCTTTCAAAGGGCTGACAAAGCATTTCTGAGACCTCAGGTCTTGCCAATGGTCATGCTCGGCGGTGTCACTTATCATCAGGTGAACCGTATGCTCTTTCTCCTCCTATTAATAAAACACTTATTGCTACTTAAGAGTCAGGAGTGTCCATAGGTGGCGGTTTACTAACCGTCAGGAGAACCGTACCATTACATGTTTTCCCATAAACAGATAAATAAATATCCACTGACATTCACACAGCGCCATCTAGCCCCAAGTTAAGCGTAAAGCCTGTATTATGAGTACTAAACAACTGATAAACGTACTTAAATACACTTTTTTTTGTAAATATGCATAGAACATATTATACATAGAAAACACCAGACCATTACAAACACTTGGTGTTGCAGTCGACCTCTGAACCGCAACGGCAAATTGGTCGTCAATATGCAGTATGGAAAGTAATATGTTCCATCATCATTGCCCTGGGCTGACAGATGATACGACAGATCTCTTAACAGACAGGTCTCTTATATCCGATAATATTACCAGTCACCAAAATGCAAAACACTTCTATTTTGCGGAAGATATCTTGCACTGCGGTGCTAGACTACCTAGACGACTCAGCAGCGAGTCTACATCCTAGTAAAACTTAAAAAAAATAGATTGTAATCTTAAAATTCCGGAAGCTTGCTGCATAGACGCGCTCGGCAACTAAACATTAGCTTTTTCTGAGGCGACAACAACAGTACAAATAAGTTTGACATTCATAAGTTCTTAATAGAGCTAATTGATATTGTGACTAAAATAAGCTTAATATATTAAGACCTAAGTAATATGAACTAGTTTTATATGTAGTTAGGTCTGATAACGCCTACTAAAGGCTTCTAGCTTCGACTCAAGTACAAGCAAACGTAACCGCAATACGTGTGTAATAGTATGCTCCATTTACTCCTAAACAAGGGTGTCCTCAGCAGGCTAAGCTATTTCATAGCTTATGTGGCTATGTAGAATGCAGGTATTCACTGTGCAAACACGTCCTACGTACGTACCAAGTTTCATTAGTGGAAATTTAACATACGAGTGACTCGGCGCCACTCCGGTTACCGCAGTTTTATGCAGATGCGCTGACTTCGCGTGTGTCTGCTTTAAATGGCATTTAAATTTAGCTCTAGCGGAAAAAAACCAATTGGAATTTACGTAGGCTTAAGTGGGCTGTATAGGTTTTTTTATGGGCCATAAAACCTGCGTGCGCTGCAATGAGTCCCCCGCATAAACGTACATCGGTAACTTTTTAACTGTATCTGCCTCAATTCAAAATAATAAAAGTAATGTAATTCAATTTGAACGTTTGCTTTAGGTGCTCATGCGTACTTTATAGATATTTTATAAATAGCGTATCAAAGAAAATTTCGCAAGAAATTAATGTATTTTCTTAATTAAAAATTGAAGACATGGGTTTAATTTCTTTACACTTAATTTTTTTTTATTATTATATTATTTAATAATAATATTTTTATTTTCTGATACTTCTAAATAAAAAACCAGAAATTGATCCATTTGTTCCCATTGAACAGTATTATAATGGTGCCTACAATGGTACAGTCATTGATTCTATCAGGTGAAATCTTACGAAATAAAATTATGCATATTAAAATTGTCAAATGGATTACTGTAGATAAAAAAGCAACTAATGGGTTTATTTTTATATTGGTAAAGATAACTAACTCAAGACCTAGTTTAGTGCATACAGATCGGTTACGAGCCGAAACTCGTAGAGAAGAAGTCCGGGGAAAGAGTTATCAACTCGAACTTAAAATAATTTATTTCAAAATCTGAAACCATAATATAAGCGTGCTTACATTTTTCAGCATATCCCGCACGAAATCAACTTGGTCGAAAACACGAAGGTCCCATTTTTAAATACAAGGGCTCGTCATCATAAATACATAATTGTACCTCTCTATAACAGTTGAGCACGTCTAAAAACGTCAGAACGTATAATATATATCTCCAAAAAGATATTTTGAGTTTAGTTGGAAAGTTGCTACATAGGGTGTACCATCAGTTCATTAGCGGGTATTCAGGGCGTTGGTTGGTTGGTATCTGTCGACGCGGCAATTCGTTTACATTCGACCTAAATTCAACCTATAGGTTGACAGTACTGCCACCACAGACGAAACGTTAAGTAAGTACGTTAAACGTTAAATAAATGTAAATTTGGAAAAATTAAAGCTAAGTAATAGTAACTCTCTCTTCAACCTATTGTTGTCTATTACGGGTTTAAAAATAATGGTAACTGATTTACGAATAAAAGTGAATCATTTAAACAATTTTCATATTTTTTAGGAAATGAAATCATGTCTATGCTTATATCTCCAGCTTTATGATTAGGGCACTAAAAGTTTCATTAACAAATAATTACAAAAATAATAATAATAGATTAGTTCTATGACAGGTATGAATGACCTAGTGTTTATGATTAATGTGGCTATTGACTATAAAATATCCGTCTAGTAGAACGTACTAGTAATTTAGTCCAACAGACGTCAACACTCTAAAAATAGCTTTTAAGATTTAAAACTATTCTTTGGTTTTATTCTACCACTAGGCTAGGATGTTTATGTCATTTTCACTTTATTACTTTAAAGTTCTAAATATACAGGAGTTGGTTTGTTTTAATATTTCGACGCGGTAATTAAATAAATCTTAGTTCTGACGGCACGAAATAGTTTCTACAAGGATAGTTTTTTTGACGACCCATTTGGTGTTGCGGTTGAGATGTCGGCTGCAACACCAAGGGTTCCGGGTTCGATCCTCGGGCAATACAAACATTTGTGTGCATGAACATGTCTGTTTGTAATGGTCTAGGTGTTTTCTACGTATAATATGTATATATTTACAAAAAAATATATAAGTATGTTTATCCGTTGTTTAGTAGCCATAATACAGGCTTCGCTTATCTTGGAGCTAAATGGCGCTGTGTGAATGTCAGTGGATATTTATTGTTATTATTTATAATTTTATTTGCAGTGTCATTTTACATAGCACGGGCCACCAATTTGAATCATAACTCTCCATAAGCTGATAAAATAATTAAATTGTAACACAACAAGAAATGCTTCTATTGGAAACTTTATTATTATCGATGTTTCTAAAAAAACACTACTACACACTAAAATCCTTAAAAATTAAATATTATAACTAAATAAAATAATTAAAAGAACCCCCCTTTGGTAAAGTTCCGAAGACACTGGCAGCGTTACCCCTTTGAATCGCTAAACTAATTCTTTGACCAAGGTAGCTGCCAGAAATGGAACCTAAATTTATTTTGAGATATTTGATCGAGTTTTTAATCACTTCTAGGATTCACTCCGTCAATCTAAATCAAACAAAATTGCGCTAGTTTTATGACTGAACAGTGGTGAACTTCAGGATTTTTTTAAAAATACTTTCCTCAAAGCACAGAATTCAGATTTATATCGGAGATCGCCTTAATGCTTTGACCAAAGCTAGGTTTTTTATTTGGACTTCCTTTTCGCTATTGGCCGCGGATAGCTTCACAGCTTCACCGGACAAGAAAACCAAACCTATCTCTTCGCAAAAAAGAGACTGTGCATCGAACTTTGACTTCAAAGGTCATATAAAACCATATTATGGCCCAAGATAGTACTAAAAGTAAAAAAAAATTAAAATGTCTTTAACATTTACCTGTATTTGACTTTGAATAATATATTCACTCAATACGATAAATAGTAATGTGCTAGTGAAATAACCGGGTATAAGAGACCTAACATCTGTTGTTTCAGGTGACGGGCGCAGTGCGGCATTCATGGAGAGTAATTACTAGGTAGAAATCAGTTTTAAGTCTCCTTCGATGCCGCTCTGTCGCGGTCAGGAGTATCACTTACCATCATGTGAGCGTTCTGACTGTCCTGTTCACTTTGCAATAAAAAAAAATGTGATGATATCAATCATGCATAGACATATTAATATTTTAAGATAAATCATTTCATCTTGAAATCATTATTACTCGGTTATAACTTTACTATAAATAAAATCATATTTGTAGACATCGCGTGAATTCAAGACTCTTTAAATAAAATAACGATTGTAAAACAATATATTATATACACTCTTTAAATAAAATAACGATTGTAAAACAATATATTATATAACAAGATATTATGAAGAGAAAACACTTGAACTCTAAAATAGCAGACTCAATATCCAATTTCAAATTTGCCAAGCATTCAAATTCCGCGATGCCGTTTGAGGAATTTCAAGCCCTTGTCATCCGTTCGTCCGTCAGCAGTTTATTTGTAAAACAACAATGAAAGAAAGTTTCTATTTACGGAGAGATCCGTTTTGATCCACCCGATACGTGATCTAATCAAGGAAGGGTCCCTTGAATGTAGTTAATTAGGTAAATACAAAGTTCACCGGCGTCTGCGGAACTCGCCCGCTGGAAATTTGTTTGTTTTCAAACATTGTATATTCCTAGTCAATTGTGAGATCACTCATTGCGCAGTTGAGTAACCTCAGAGTAAACATCGCTGTTATTAGTTGTACGGAACTTCCTGATAAAGAGAATCCCGAGTATAAAAGTTTTTCATTCTAAAATGCTTAAACTGATTGCAATAGTAAGTAAATATGATTAATTCCAGACAGTGAAATAAAAACTACCTGACTACTGATTACCATGTTTGAGGTTAGATGGTGCTGTGTGAATTTCAGTGGATATTAATTAACAAATCCGTTTTGAACCAGACAGTGAAATTAAAACTCCATTTGTAATAATATCTTTAAGTTTTATATCTCTATTTATTAGCCTTATTTTCTGAGCGCATAGAACGTTTATAGCTTTATCGAGCGATTGGCAATGGTATAGAGCTCTTTGCCTTAAATATTTACTAGAGACTGGGGTCATTCTAAACCAAAACGTAAACTTCGGCTTAAGTCGTTTTAGACTAGGTATCCTGGGATAACATGTTTGAAGTGAAAAGTGGCGTGGTACCGGCGCTTGCGGGTATTGTACAGTCATGTTTTTTTTTTCAAGAAATAAAATGACGAGATCTTATTTACGCGACTTTCAGATATTGGTTTACAAATTACAACTGAAATCAAAACATAACCCTAATCCACGAAGACTATAGTCTTTAGATTGGATTAGGGTTATGTTTTGGGTTATGGTTATGGTAGGGTTATGTTTAACTACTTCAAATTGGGTTGCAGATGAAGCAACTTTTTAATCGCAAAACACAATATATAAAAATTAATTTTGGTTAAAAGTTATATTCTTACGAGACTTATAAATTATGATCAGCCTTTTACGGGTCACTGCAGGGCAGAGGCCTTACCGCACAACAAGGCTATGTGGTGATTGGACAACCACGCGGGCCCAGTAAATTGGTGGATGTTAACGACTACAATCCTAAGATTGTAGTATGGACCAATGGCTTAACGTGACGAAAAACGAATCAATTTTCTTTTCGGACAATCAGTTGATTCAGCCTGGAATCTTCTAACCAAACTAGGAAAAATCACACGAAGTAACATTTCCTTGTGGCATTTAAACCTACGACCCTCCGGAACACGCAGCCGAACGCTGTGCCCACTAGACCACGGAGGCAGAAATCTTAAATAACAATAATTAAAATTCGAAAACAACACAGACAGAAAAAGGCAAATATTGGCATATGCGACTTAATATGGCAAAGTCAATCAATGTGCTATTGAGCCGTTCGTTGTGGACATACCCGTCATATAAGTAAGATGGGCTTTGATAAAGCTTTTGATTAAGAGATATTAACATCACAACAATACAAATTATTTATCAAAGCAGTAACTAACTACTTACTGAATTGACATGAATCACTAACTTCAACAGCACTTCTCAGTGTAAAAGACTAGGCAACGGGAAGTGATAAATAAGAGGAGTATCCAAAAGTGACCATTAAATACAAAGATAAAGCCGATTAGGTAGAAATACACCGTGTATTATCACGAATAATACACGGTGAATACACTGCTAATAACAAGTAGGTAATAAAAAAAATAGAAAATATATTTTTGTTTCTCTTTATTGCTTTTTTCGTTTTAGGAGACGTGATCTAAAGTGGAGATGGTGAGCTTATTATATGATGGCCTCCACCCCAAACTGGAGCTGGACTGTAAAGGGAAAAAAACAGAACAAAATGTGGAGGACTCAGTAATAAACCATCAAAGTAGAAAGTAGAACTATTTTGTATGCCAAATAATGTCACCAATTCAACCCTTAACCGATGACATGTGTTGATGTTGTCCTTCTTGAATGTGTGCAGGAATTTGTTGACTTAGCCCAAACTATCCAAGTTGGCCAGCATAACTTCGAGAGTGAAGCTAGTAAGAAGATTCAATTCGGCTGAGCGGTATTTGACAATTTACGTCGTTCGAGATTTTGCAAAGTTTTAAGAAAACTTTTGAGAAATGCGTCATACACATCCATACAAATATAACGATGTAAAAGTGCGTCAGTTTGTTCATTTTTCACGACAAAACTACGTTTTTTAACTGAAGATAGTTCAAGGGATGGAGAGTGACATAAGTTACTTATCGGCTAACTATACCCCCCTCCTGCCCAAAATAGGGAGGGGAAGTTCACATGGAGCATTCTGTAAAACCTTACAAGAGAGGGGTGATATTGTATATGTGACATTTCGCAGTATCCATGGTAGGAAGCTAAATATCGATGCAAAGACGTATAATATTATAAACAGCACGATTAAATAATATTCTGTGTTCGTAATCAGAAAAGGAGAACTGTGTTATCCCGAATTGGACGCGAACGAAGCCGCTGGCCTAAGATAGTACTAACATATTGATAATGGGAACGTTATCAATTAACAGGCATACAACAGGTATGTGAGTCAAGGGAACCTTGACTTCAGCCTCTCTAGGCGATGATGAGTTTAATCTTATCAGTAGTAATTTTAATCCTGTAAACTATATCAATTACTACATGTAGTTCACTGGTATTCACCAGATTAGAAATAAAAAAGAATAATTGCATGGTATAAATAGAAACTTTTAAATAAATATGGAAGTCTTTGAGTATAAATGTTAGAAGGTCCCTACTTCTATAGTCCCTAGGCACATAAGTGAATGTTGTTAGTAGGTGATAAGTTAGACGGTAATTTTCTAGTGATGTGACATCACTAACTAGGTAAGTAGTTTAAATCACTTTTTCCATGCAACAAATTAAAAGTAACATTCATAAGATTAGTTTTATTTTAACTAAAATAAAAATGCATGAGGTTTATTTCGTTTA
Organism: Leucinodes orbonalis; assembly: GCA_019425675.1. Classification (NCBI taxonomy): domain Eukaryota; kingdom Metazoa; phylum Arthropoda; class Insecta; order Lepidoptera; family Crambidae; genus Leucinodes; species Leucinodes orbonalis. The sequence goes on from PQWD01001080.1 coordinate 20,293, forward strand.
GACTACTCTGGTGAAAGCACTTTTAAAATAAACATTGAAACTAGCATTGTTGATTGCCAAGTTTGAGGTTAGATGGCGGTGTGTGAATGTCACAAATCTAGTAATGGTATTGGGCTGATCTTATATCATAAGACCGATGACAGTTGGCGTAGACCAGATCTGTTTACTCAAAATTAAGAACTGGAATATAAGCAGTGTTAGTTGAATAAATAACACTGCTTATACTGTTTATACTCACTAGCTGTGACCCCCTATATTACCCGCAGTAAAAGATATTCTCCCGTAGTAAAACGTAGCCTCTGTATTTATCCAGGGTGTCAGATAACTCAAAACAATATTTTTCAAATCGCTTTGTTAAGTCGTTGCATGACGCTGCGTGCGGTACTGTAAAGTACTTGCTCAATATTCCTAATTTTTTTTCTTAATTAATTTACGATAACGTTCCTCCTTATTGCATCGGATACCTGACAATAAACGTCCTGTCAGAATCAGTTCAGCCATTTCAGAGATTATCCGCATCAAACAGGCAGACGAAAATATGCATGAAGTAAACAACGGTTGTTTTAATAATACAAAAAGAAACTCAAATGTCATTGAACTATAGAGATAGGAAAAATATTATCGAAATGAGCTACATTCCTATAACAATATTATGTTTATTGTAAAGTGCTTCTTCAATTCTACAATTCATTATTTATATCACGCTAAGTTGCTTACTTTAATTAATAAGCGTTTCATGTTGCTTATTAAGATATGAACTAAAAACATCCGTGGTTCAAAGAAGCTCAAGGTTCAAGAAGCGAAGGGGAAATCTGAAACTCTCGTTAAATTGAATTTTAATTATAAAGTGTATTGAGTTAACATGTTTGATTAATTAATTATTGCTAAAAAGCCTCTATTAATATTTCAAGCCGTAATTATCGACCATGTAAACGAAGGTACTCATAAGGTTTCTTAACATCATTGTAAACTATATAGCAGGTAAAAAAATTCAATAATTAATATATTGAATCATCAAAAGTGCTGTTTAATTCATCGTCAAAAGAATTTTAAATTAATCACATTTGATTCAATAATAAGAATGGGTCTCACGGAAGAGTCGCCATTAGCAGCTCATTAAAACGTCTCCACCAAGGGACATGAGCCTACCCGTATATGCGGGCCCAGGGTTGATTGGCCGGCTTCACCTTTGAATCTTTTCGTTGTTGTGCGCAGGTTTCCCCACGATGTCTTCCTTTACCGTAAGAGCGACGGATAAACGTACTATAATTTCGAATATTCTAAATGAGATTGGTACGCGGCGGAATTTGAGCATGCAACCTCAAGATCAAAATTTTATATCAAAAGCTTGCTAGAAGCTTTTAAGTTAGTTAACAGTAATTGCACTGAGGCATAGACATGTTACAATTTGTTAGAAGGAATTCATTCTGAACATTTTTTACGTTAAAATTTCTACTGGATACTTGAAAACTTGATACTTGAAAAGTAGCCGGGTTTTCAATGCGGTTAAAATAAATTTGTGTAATACTCTAAATATATACACTTAGATAATTAATATTACTAAATTCTTAACTCAAAAATTATGACGCTACAAAAATGTTGTGTAGCCAATAACTGAGCGACGAATGTTTCCCTTTTTAAATTTCGATATTCGACCGAATATTGTTTTGTGGGAGTACGTAAAGTTACTCAAAGCATTGAGTAGGTATTGTAAACAAAACAATCAATTCCCTTTGGCATTAGAAAACAAACTCAAATAAAACCAATTACTTGTTAAGTTTTTATTCATTTATAGGCTTATTACAGGAAACAATTTTAAACAATATACCCGGGTAACTATTTTTATTTAATAAAGCATACCACGCTGTCACATTTTACATAAAACGCCAGAGTCGCATCTTATATTGATACAAACGTCACGTAATACCGTTGTCCGGAATTAAAACGCGTTGTCTGACTGGGACCCACTGCCGCTCACAATCCTACTTCTTTGTTGTGCAAAGAAGCCAAAGGAAAAACGTTCGAGCAACTTGTAAAAGAAAATGAAGCAAATTGCGGCTTGAATTTTCTGACGTGAATTAATAGGTGCAGATACAAATTTCTCTTGGACTCGATAAGTTTATCGTTGGCTTTTATAAAGATGAATCATCAAGGGGTATGCGAGTTCATCTGTTTTTATTTCTATGTGTAACTCTAAAATTATTGCTTTGGTATGTTCATGTGACTATATCCGTAAAAATTTGCAATATAATTATCAACCTTTTAGTAATTCTTCATTTATCACCATGTTTTTTTTTAAGTTGCAACAACATTTATCTTTGAGTCTGAAATTTACTAAGGGGTCTTCAAGTATTTGTCTTGAAGAACAATTAGCTCTGTTTATTCAACCCCGAAGTGGGTACCTCTAGGAGAAGTAATCCCGTCTCTAAACATGTCTCATTATATTAAACTACTATCAAAATGTTCCGTGTGTTAGAATCTTTACATGTCCAAAGAAGATCAAAACAATTTCTACATAAATCTCTTTGTCGGATAATCAAAAAAAGCGACGTACGTCTCGTTATACTTTGCACTGCTGTCACTAAAGCGGTAATTTGCAGACGTGAGCCGCTAGACACAAAGCTCACATACTAGGAAAGCCCAAACTTATTCATGCCGATACCCAATTCTAGAGTTCTCAACTACCGAGCCCAAAGTTCCAGGTCCGTCTATATCTCGTTCAGATCTCTAAACAGGTTCAAACTCACGCTTATTATAGGCGAGCCAAGTTATGCCGCAATCTCAATGCAATAAACATTCAGGTAGACGGCACGTGCTGCCGACGACTCGCCTTTCCACTGCAAACGTGGAAATAAAGCAAACAAAACAGGTAACAGTATTGCTTATATTTTTATATTCAATGAGAAGAACATCTACAAATTGACGCAGATTTTTTTTTCTTTATATAAGTCAAATTAGCGCTTCATTATAGTTTATTTATAACTTGCTGTGCCCGTGATTTCGGATTTGTGAAAATAGAAGTAGCCCAAAGTACATAAAGAATGACAGACCAATAAAAAGTTGATTGAAATGATTTTTGGTCCATTTAACGTATTAAAAAACATAAAAAATGGGTATTTTAATATTACAAATACTCCACTTTCAATTATGTTTATACACAGATTAAACTTGCATAGCATAAAGTGAAACAAAATACATTTAAAAAAAATCCTATCAACTTGGTATATTGTAAGTATATCGTACTTGTTAATAACATCTCTTAGATAAACAATAACTTAACTAGATGTACAATCAGAAAGAAATATCAACCAAAAAATATCCTAACCGCCTGACACATACGCTGACTTATTGTTATATGTATGACACAAAATTATTTACTAAAACTTTGACTTTAACATGTCATTAAAAGGTTACTAAATCAAAAACACGAGCATACTACTATGCCACTATGATAATTGGCATGTAGCGAGTGACGTGATTATGAATGGAAATTTAGCCCCACTGGCGTGATAGGCAGAATTTTGCCGCGGACACTTTTTGAGTGAGATTTTACATCTATATCATTTCTTAATTTATTGTTCTCTTACATAAACAGAGAGTACAAAACCATCTGAAAACTAAGTACAAATTCGAAAATGAGAAGTCTATATGAGGGACTGGTCTCTGTGCAAGGAAGCCTGAGTGACAGATAACCAGCTCCTCCACCACCGGACGAGTAAAATGTGAATACTACAATATTAACCAGTACAACTTAAAATGTGAAATGGACAGAATTGCGAGAGTTTGTAAGGAGTGTGTGTATGTATCTGTGTGTGTGTGCGTGTGCGTGCGCATGAGTTTGCGCGTGAATGTGTGTATATGTGCGGATGTGAGAGTGTAGAAAAGCAAGCTGTAAAAAGCTTTATTTGAATAAGGAAAAAATATACTGTTAAGACTTGTCAATTAAAAAGTATCTGTAAAAGATTTATTGGAGCAAAGATATTTCGGGTTTGAGTTTTAATAACAGTTATTAATTAAATTACCGCGCAAATAACCAACCTGAAACCGACATGCTTATCGAGTATAATGAAATCCTCGATTAACACGCTTCCAATTTTCGCTTGTATTGAAAAACCGTTTTAATATTAAATAGTTTTCAAATGAACCTTTGTATAACCAATGTTCCAATAAAGCAAAACCAGTTCCGAGCTTCGCTATACACGATCATTTACTTTTTCATTTTTTAATATTTTTTTTCGGTTTACTTTATTATTCAGTAATAAACTTTTACATGTTATTTATGTTAATAACGGTATTCCTTTAGAGTGTGACAGGATTAGGAATGCTGCTATTAGAGAAACGTGTGGTGTGAAAGTAGATGTAGTGTCAAAAGTAGAAAGAGGTATGTTAGGATGGTATGGACACTGAGTGAAAGGAGAATAGCAAAGAAAGACTTACCTTGACCAAATTGGTCAATTCTTTAGGATGGCTGGGATCCCAAGCAAAAGGAATAAAAGAACTTGTATGATGAAAATTTATGGATGTAAATGAAGCTAGGGAAGTATGTCAGTACCGCGTAAAGTGGCGTTCCATCATCTCTGCCTCTGGGACCAAGGCGTGAGCTTTATCAATTTATTTTCCTTTAGAGAATGTCAAAGCTTAAATATTAGTTATGTGACGGTAAAATATAGTTTACGGGCCAAACAACAAATGAACGTATAAAACTATTAACTGACGACAAATATGTCAGTTTATAATTCTTCTTTCAAAACTACCAAACCTGTGATTAAAAGCTGGCTACTGAGTTGGTGTGTTAAGATATATAGTGTGCCTCATGCAATTTCCACATTCATGTCATTTCCAGACGCGTGATACTCCTACGGGTGTAATATTGGGGCTTTTCTGTGTGCAGGCCTGTAGCTTGCGAGACGTGACGTATTATGGAGGTCCACACAACTCTCAACACAATATCCAACGAATGCGCAAGGTATTCTCACGTGAGAACTGCTATTGCAGCGTGCATATGTTGGCCAATGAACGTATTCCTCGATGCTTATGCGAAAATGTTGCATCTAATTAGCATTTTGAATTCCTTCCATTTGTTGTGTTTATTTGCATAGTACAATTTTAATGTTATTAAGAGTTTACTCGGACAAGGCTTACGTGGAATATTCGAAGTAGTATGTTAAATTTATATTTATTTTCAAATAAATAAAACGATAGCATAAATGTAATGAAAACATTGAAAAGATTTTGGATTTATGTGTCTAGAAATGTTACTTCAATATTGACTAGGTGTCCATTTTTCAGGACAATATTTGGCACTGTGTGGTGAAAATATACCAAGACACAGTATCCAGCTTATCTTTTAGTTAATTTTAATGGATTTCTGATACCGCTTTCTAAAAGACGGTAACTAAAATTAGCCTGATTACAACCGAAAGACCCCGATATATTCTTCCGTAGAATTTACGGCATTTTTGCTCAAGATATCTCAGTCAATGTCGACTAACCTATTACACATTATAAAAAAATTAGAGTGTATGTCTGTAATATTGAAACTAGCAATTTTTTTTCATGCATAAGGATATATATACGGTACGACAAAATAACAATTTTTAAAATTTGTGTTTGTATGTCTGTTTGTTTCGGGTAATCTCTGAAACGGCTCTATTAGTGTGGACGGTAATTTATTGGCAGGTAGCTGATGTAATAAGCAAAATCATAGGTTACTTTTATTTTAGGCAATAGTTTTTATTTTGGAAACATAAAACAATGTCTTATCGCACAGCGTCTGCGCGTCGCGTGACTTAGCGAAGCGATTTGAGGTTATGTTTTATTGCGGGAGAATATCTTAAAACGTGGGCAACACCGCAGGGAACAGCTAGTCTGAAATAATGAACTAGAGGTTAGACGTAATAGCAAGTAGCAGCCATCAAGTTATTGCCTGGTCTGCATCTAGCTAAGAGAATTAAATCGACTAACTCTTCGTTAAGCGCTCATTATCATGCCAAATAGTTGAGTTAGCCGAGTTTAACATCATAACAACTTTTATTTGACAAATTACTTGGCGAACATTCCTCACTATAATAAATAAAATAATATCCACTGACATTCACACAGCGCCATCTAGCCCCAAGTTAAGCGTGAAGCCTATATTGTGGGTACTAAACAGCGGATAAACATACTTTTATACTTTTTTTTGTAAATACATACATATTATACATAGAAAACACCCAGACCAATACAAACAGACATTTTCTTGCACACAAATGTTTGTACTGCCCGGGGATCGGACCCGGAACCCTTGTTGTTGCAGTCGACCTCTCAACTGCAACACCAAATAGGTCGTCAAATCTATATCTATTTTATGTCATTTTATTGTTATTATTGTTGGACTGGATTTAGACGTGAGTAACTATACTACACTACACTAGCGTTTCACCGCATAGTACCTATGTTATGTTGGCATCTCGTCATTGGTATGGTACGGTAAGATGATCCTGTGAGTTTTGTTACAGTGATATGATAAAATAGCAGTGTATTTAATTCCCTAAGTAAAGTTCAAGTAGAGAAAGATATTAAACTCACAATATTATTTTATCATTTCGCTATCCAAATCTGTAAAAAAAATGCTAGGGTAAGTAAAAGATGTTTTTTTAAATTTTCTGTATCATTACAATATCTGTTATTGACTAATACACAAAGAAGCTTTATTATGACAGAGAATTAATTGATTTTCTTATAGGAATAACATTTATGATGGAACACTAATAATATAACTATTGTCACTATAATTCGCTTTATCGATTAGTATCTATGCCGTTATGTTGGCATCTCGTCATTGGTATGGTACGATAAGATGATCCCGTGAGTTTTGTTTATTCAGTTTTATTTTCACCGCTTTTCAAAGTTTTGGGCATGATCTCAGTCGAAATAATTGGTCTTATTGTACCAATGACATTTACAGACAAGGCGTCAACATAACGGCATAGATACTATTCGATAAAGCGAATTATAGTGACGATAGTTATATTATTAGTGTTCCATCATAAATGTTATTCCTATAAGAAAAGCAATTAATTCTCTGTCATAATAAAGCTTCTTTGTGTATTAGTCAATAACAGATATTGTAATGATACAGAAAATTTTCAAAAAAAAAACCATCTTTTAAATGGTAAAATAATATGTGAGTTTAATATCTTTCTCTACTTGAACTTTACTTAGGGAATTAAATACACTGCTATTTTATCATATCACTGTAACATAAATAAGAAAATAAATACACTTCCAACATTGGCAGTTCTTTTTTTGGTCATGGTCTTTAAACATGACTATTGTAATGTCCAGATTTCGTAAAGCATATTTGTAAGTTCTTCCCGAATCTCTACCACGAAATTAAGGTGACAAAATACTCTCTATTGGTACCTTGTTCAGTGAAGTCCAGGATCCCGAAGATGTTTTCTATTGTTTATGAACAGTTTGTAATATATGACAAACCGGTTGTCTTATGTGCGTTGTATATTTTGAGGCATTGTCACGTCATCGTATTTAAATTGGAAATATATTTTAATTCCTTCATATACAATAAATTATAATATATAAATAACTATTGGCATTCACACAGCACCATCTAGCACCAAGTTAAGCATGAAGCCTGTATTGTGGGTACTAAACAACGGATAAACATACTTAATTTTTTTTTTATAGCATGTCCTTTTTTGTTCAACTTAAAATTCATGAACAGTATTTGGCTCCAATAGAAACACAGGTCTTAAACTGTGTATGTACTTAATTTTTAAAACTATTTGAATGGTAAATATAGCTTTATGTAAATCAGTTCTACAAATAATATTTTGACACGAAGTCAAATTTTCATTTAACACGCAATAAATATATTAGTAAATTATTATAAGTACAAAAGTAGCGTATGACGCACTTGTTAAATTTACTCACAGAACCTATTTTTACTTTGCTTATCTAAACATCTGAAAGTTTCTTTAAATTATACTTCATTAAGATTGATATTGTTGCCTATAAAAAAAATTATAACCATTTTAGTTGCAAGTATTTGGAAACTTGAATACTAATAGTATTAATATCATTCTATATCACATGGTTTCAAATAAAAAGATTCCCTTAGCTTATTCCCATAGATACGAATAATTATTTTCCTAATTAGTCCTAAAATATAAAAGAAACTCATCCATGGTGTGGACTGTCGCCCTTCTACCGGGAGGGCCGAGGTTCAATTCTCGCCCATACCAATGTGTTTTCGATTTTTTTAAAAACATATATACCTTACCCGACGCTCTTACGGTGAAGGAAAACATCATGAAGAAACCTACGTACGCCTGCGAAGAGATTCAAAGGTTGTGCGTGAAGTCGTCCAACCCGCACTGGGCCCGCGTGGACGACTAATGCTTAATCACCCTTTACGGGCAGGCTCGTGCCCCTTGGTGGATGTTTAATGAGCTGATGATGATGATTCTCATGTAAGAATAAAGTTAATTAGTCTCTATGTGCTATCTAAAAAATATTTTGTTATGAAACATAGTTATGGACATTATTTTTCATAAATACTTTCACTATATCCTCCTCGTAATTGACAGATTTTGGGTCTCTCCCTGTGGTAGTAGAGTTAAACGTACTCGTAACATATTATTTAATTGTTATTTTTATTTAACAGAAGGCAAACGAGCATACGGTTCATCTGGTGGTAAGTGACACCTCCGCCCATGAACGTTTGCAATATCTGAGGACCCATAAATGCGTTGCCGGCGCTTAAAATTTATGAAATATAACTGTTATTCCCTCAGAGTATTACCTTTATAAAGTACAGGTCTCCAGTAATTGTATTAACAGTTGCAACCATAAGCACACTCAGCCTACGTTCGAGATTTCGTGATATTTTTTCCACAAGTACCTCAAACACGCGTACACTGGATAATGGCCACTTTATTTCTATACGACAAAACCACGGTAATTAATCCATTCGAATATTTTGATGCAAACAATACCTTACAACGATGCAGGAGGGTGCATAATTGCGCAACGTGATCCCATTGTACATTCAATTGCACCCGCCGGTACAAAAGGTTTTTGCGCATTTTTCATTTTCCTAGACAAACAGTGCTGTGGCGTGGCCACGTAAATATTGAGTCAGCGACATACCTACGCTTTGTTGTCGATGCTATTCAGCTGATATCTGGCTCGTTATTGGTAATAGGGTTGAAAGAGAAATATTGACGTAATATTTTTTCGGTTCAAAAGAAGCAGACCAAAAATATTACAGTTGTCAGCATTAATCCAATAGATAAGCTTTTTCCATATACAACTGGGCGGAAAGATCACTGCACAATTTTGACATAACAATTTTACAAGATATTATCGAGAAAACACTAATTGGTGGTATTATTTTATGGAAGGCTCTATGTTGATATTTCTATGTAGGAATCATCCCATTAAAAATAACTGTTATGAACTTCTATGTTTCGTTTAAAGGGCACCGTAAGCGTAGCTAGTCAAATTACAGGGTATAAGACAATGATGTAAAAACATATAGATGCGTGATATGCTCACAAAACAATCGAAAAAAGTGTTCCGAATGCAGCGACAGCACACATACACATGTTTCGATTTAGCGTACATTTACAAACAAGAGTACAAACTGTACTCTCTTCGGCGGTTCGTTTTAGAGGCACGGGTGGCGTATCTACCTTTATATATACATAATATCATTGGTATAAGAGACCTACCACTGTCTGTGATGAAGGGGCTTGCACCCTGTGTTAACTGAAAATAATTATCAGATACAGTTTTAAAACAATACAAATATACAGTTATAAAAAAATATTAGCTTTAAGGAAACTAAAGATAGGTCATGAAAAGACCTGCTCAGGCATAGTTAACATCAGGTCAGCGAATGGCGAGTCATCAGGCTGTCCTGTTTATACAATAAAAACAAAAATCCTACTTAAATATTATACAGCAAAAGTTACTGAGTATTTGTAGATGTATGCGATCACCCTTTTGTGCAAAATTTACTACAATAAGGTTTTTTAAATATTTCCTCAAATTCCTGCGTATAATTAACAATTGGGTACAATTATAACTAATTACAATTAGGTATCATCAATCATCATCATCATCGTGCCGAGGGGCACCAGCCTGGCCGTAAAGGATGAATAGACCTTAGTCGTCCACGCGGGTCCAGTGCGGATTAGTCGACTTCACGCACAACCTTTGAATTACTTCGTAGGCGTGCGCAGGCTCCTCACGATGTTTTCCTTTATCGTAAGTGCGTCGGATAAAAGTTTATATAATTCCAAAAACACATTGGTACGTGGCGGGATTTAAACCTGCACCCTCCAGATCAGAAAGCAATAGTCCACTTTGCACTTTTGAGTTTTGGGATGAGGACAATGTAGCTAAATTACCCGGTATAAGAGTTCTAGCATCTGTCGTTTCGGGTGTCGGGCGCAAGGTAGTGTTGACGGAATATAATGACTAACCATTGTTATTCGTTTCCTTGAACACTGCATCTGTCTTGATTAGGCGTATCACTTAACACCAGTTGAGCGTACTGATCGTCCCGTCCACTGAATGTCATAAAGAAATGATACGCAACGCACAGGTTGATGTGGTATGGGTATGATGGTAACATCAGGTGAGTTGACATGGGCCATGAAATAAATAAAAAAATAAAAATCAGCTAAAATTGTCACCACAACAGCAAGCAAAATATTAAATAAATAAAAATGAATATTACCGATGTAATATAAATCGCATCACGAAAGTCGTTTTATCGGACTGTCTGCGAGCGACACGGCTTTTGATACGTGATCAGAATACTGCCAATTACGCTTTAAGGAGTTGCTCTAGTCGACAGCCGCTGGCGCAATGAATCTACATTGGCGATGATGAAAATAGACAGTCAATTTGTGTAATATTTACGCAAACACAAACTTTTGCATTTTTATTGGTAACATTCGCCAATCCTTAAAAATCATCGAAATATATCAAATCCCGACACGTACCAATGTATTTTCGAATTTTCGAAAAATATATGTACGTTATCCGACGCTCTTACGGTGAAGGAAAACATCGTGAGGAAACCTTCATGCACGCTTGCGAAGAGATTCGAAGTTTGTGTGTGAAGTCGTCCAATCCGCACTGGGCCCGCGTGGACGACTAAGGCCTAACCACCCTATACGGGTAGGCTCGTGCCCCTCGGTGGGGACGTTTAATGAGCTGATGATGATGATATCATATCACAGAAAAAAAGTAACAATATTTTGTTACTTGCTTTTATGCTCTAAATCACGTTGCATCACAATATGAGCAGACTATAGTCTGCTCATATTGATGATAATATTCTGATGTGGTGGAATCAATTATTGCCGACCTCGTCGAGACACCCTCGTTTGGCTAAAGAGCTGCCTCTGGGCGGTAATTTTCCGTGGGCGGTCTGGAAAACTATGAATAGACTGCGGGCAGGTGTTGACCGGTGCCGTGAAAATCGAGTAAGATGGGGATAGTCCAGAAGCAGTCTGTACAACTATGGTGCTCCCCAGACAATGGCACACCTAGTGTCTTGCCCGAACTGTCCATCTTCGTGCGTTTTCCGGGACCTCTGGATGACAAATGAAAGGGCGATTAAAGTGGCCCAATATTGGTCGCATTACCATATTTAACTTGTGAATCCATATCGAATCGATAAGAAGAAGCAGAATAAATAGTCTGCTCATAAATCAAGCCAGATTCGACCATAAAATACCACTTAAGACCTTTATCCAGAGGAGTTAATAATTATTTATTTATTTTATTCTAGTTGAGTACATAGCGCCGTGAAGGTTCTTAGGAAGATCGTCCAAACATTATCCATCTTCATCATCTTCCATCCGAACCGGTGGTAGCTTCATTTGACTTTCATAAGTGCCTTCCTCAGGCCTAAACTGAAACTGAATAAACTAAACTATTACTTCGAGCCATTATTTTTATAACGTCGTTTTATAAAGAACTTTGTAATAAGCATACAAAAAAATCCGTTGGCATATTTATTTAATAAGGCAATTAATACCTTACGCACTGTTGTCACCAAACAAAGCCGAAAACCCGAAATCCCAATAATCCAGTGGTATTCTGTTTAATCTCCTGACTTAAGCCACGAAGTAAAGTATGAAAATTTATTCAGCTCGCTACGTAACAATCGGTGACAGCTGCATTAGCGTCGGGCACGATTTATTGGTTACATTCATCTCCCGTTTGTTTGCTAAACACTAGCAAATAAACGTCATCACATTACGTACACCAACGTTTAGATATTTGCACTGATTTATACCGTTTTGGCTCGCGCTTAATCCGCGATACAGTTTATTTGGGCTGGCTAATGTCATTAGTGTAGCTAGTTAGAAATGCCGTTAGCAGAGTATAAAGGATCGCTGCGCTGTTTGCGATGCATTAACGCTAGTATGTTATGCGTTAATCATTTATAAAAGCGTATGCAAGAATGTTGTGAGCTAAGTATAGCAACTATTTAAGTGATGAGTATCTTGACGTTATGAGTGTTCAGATATTATTGGTAATAGTGTGTTATTGAAAATCATTTCCTCATATATTAACGAAGCGATTGTTGTTTAGATATTAATGGTAACGTTTACTGTATCGAACTTATTGACATTTTAAACTATTGAGATGTATTTAGTCACCTTGTCTGCTTATATATTTGATGGTGACTGTACATGTTTTGTTTTTTACATAATAGAAGTAAAACTGTAATATGTGTTTCCCAAATAAATACTCGTATATAAACTGTCAAAGTAATTTTTAATAAGATAATTCAAGCATAGTAAATTTAATTGAACATTAAATAGAAATAGAACGAAACGTTTATGCATTATTTAAATTAAGTTACGTATAACTTTAAATTTCATAGAATCACCTTTGGAATTAATCTCGCTACAAGGAAGAAAAATGCTAAGGTGAGTTTTTACTCGATGAAAACAGTAGCAGATGAGGAACTTTTCTGTTATCTTATAAAAAATAGTAGCTGGCGTGTATCTTGAAAATACTTTAATAATCATAATTTCACTCCATAGAGTGGGTTACTGTTTAAACAAAATAACTTTTAAACTAGCCCTTCAATAATATAGTTTTCAAAGTATGTACTTATAAATTAAAACATAAAATAAGTATCTGGGAAATCAAGATTTATTACATTGTAGTCTAATTATCTTTTACGACTGCGAACCGACATTGACACAGTTGTAGTAGTTTCAAGATTGAACAGCAACTATATAACACCAAAAATCTAAGAACAAAAACTCGACCTTTCATTTTAAACCTCAAAGGTAGTTGAGTGAACTAGATATATTTGAAATCTCAGATGTGCAAGCTTCCTTACTAGAATCGTTACCGTTAATAACAGACAACTCTAAATGTCACAGCAAACTGTAAATGGGTTTCGATACGGCAACCACACGTTTGGGAGTGTAAGCGGTGAGATTGATACAATTTAACCCGAGCCCGAATTTCCCAGATTGTACACAATATTCCTAACAGCACCTTGAGCTATGTAGAATTCACGCTCACAGAATTATAAATTGGCAATTACTAGGAAACATGTAGATCTTAGTTCATACATTTATACTAATTTTTGCAACTGAAACAACAGCTTAATAAGACAAAAACTATGAAGAAGAACACTTTAAAGAAATAGCGCTCAAACTTTCCTCGGCATGGTTTTTTCGTAAAATAAAAGCAATAATCGAAAAGTACGCTGGCTCCAATTGTTTACGACTTCAATTTGAGTTGAGTTGAAAAAATATAAGCTATATTAAATTTATTTTCATCGTAATAGATTTATTTTAAAATGAATTCATATTGTTTTGATTAAGAATCTAAAGTGACCATACAAAATTATAAGGCTACTTATTTAATATCATTTTAACGTTTTTAATTTATAAATAAGGCAGTATGCAATAAGGAACGTTACACATGTAATTTTAATACCTTTTTTTCAGCTAGTTGATATACTTATGGTTCAAAATGTAAGTAGGTGGCCCCCCATTTTTGTAATCGACAATTTGTTTTTTATTTTTCAATGTTGTATTTGCCTATAAAGATATTTTTTTACACGTATCACATAAATTACTCCATTGTAATGTTTAATCATATGTCACTGGCAAGTCTGTACTATATAAATTTGTCTGAATCCTAAAGCAGTAATTTTGATTTATTTTGTAAAAATTGGAATCAAAATCTTTAAATAACTAAAATGAAATGCTAAAGAAGATACGAATATACCTATTATTAGATTTGACTTTAACCTCTTTCTTCATTAATCTTATAATTTTCTCTTCAATCTCATATCTCGAGTTGATGTCAATTGTGACATCGATACCACAGTTTACGCCGAGCGGAACACGCACAAGGTGCACATATCCAACTCGTAACGGCTTTGAATAATAAGGAGCAGAATTGGCCCTCAAGGAGATAGAAATTATGCGGCAAATGTGCCAACTGCTAAGCGTTTTACGGCCGAAATGACGCCCTGAATCGGATTTGGATCACGTCGTCGAAGCGAAGACAGTTTGACGTGTTGTCGTCGAGTTGCATAAATTTGCAAGATTAAGCAGGGCCCGACCGACCTAGGTGCGGTCTGTGTCTATTTACATAAATGTATTCCCTTTCTGAGGGGTGCTTCTGAGGCGGCATTGGCGTGAATTTAAGAACGACGGTGCAATTGCGTTTATGATGGTGACATTAATCTGCTTTACTCTGATATCGCTAGGTGGACTTCAAGTGTAACCTTTATTATATATCATTTCTTCCCATTCAACAGCTGCGATTCCAGGTAAAATAATGTATATATATAGTTAATGGAGTGTTTGTATACAACGTTATCTTAATATTTAAGACGATTGTTATCACCAAACAATAGTATTATTTTTATTTCAAAATTAATGTTTATAATTTTATTTGAATAAAGAAACATTCATTTAATTTAAAATTGAGATATTTTTTGTAGCAAATTCGTAAAAGTGCAATAAATATACATTAGAATAGCGGGCTAGCTATAGCGTGCGACTTCATCCGCGTGAAAAAGTTACTCGTACTCTGGGCTGACGGTTACTTTAACCCGCTACTTCTTTTATATAGGTGACTTAAAACTTCGATATCTTACCATATTTATTTACATCGAATGATAGAATTTTGTTTGAAATGTAAACACGTGATGAATAACGTATTAATTTGGATAAGGATTAATATTATTTTTGAAACCACCACACCAACACACGCAGCGCACGCAGCTGAAGCTCTTAATAGGAAAATCCCCCAATTTTGAAACATTTTTCCATGCTGCACCGCTTCTTTTGTTCTTAGAGTGATGTCATATAACCTGTAACCTACTTCAGTAAAGCTGTCTAACACTGATTTTTTTTCTAATCGCACCAGTAGTGTGAAGATAAGCGCGTTCAAACAAACTCTACAGCTTTATAATATTAGTATAGATTTCAATGTGGACCTTTTCAAAGCAACTATTTGATTGGCATTATTTTTCACAGCAGCATACTGTAGAACGGTGTCTCCAGGATTGATAACAAAGAATTTTCATAATAATTTTGAATAGCGTAACTATCCAAATACCAAAAAGCCCGAACATCAGCACGTAATATTAATCAGTGCATTCATTTTAGAGAATTTGAAAAAAAATGTTTTAACTCGATGCCGGCAATTTGTGAGAGGAGAGACGCAGTCGAGTGTACTCAGACAGTGCTGTATCTTAGAGGGGACACTTTGAGGGGGTTAAGATGAGCTCACTGTTTAACTGTACCTACATAGGGATGGACTAGCGTAGAGAATGTGGTTAGAAATTGTCTGTCTTGTTCTTGACATTTCCCACATGGCCATTGTTTGAGCTACTTCAGAAACTCAGGCACGGCAAGTAAACTGGCCGAATATATATGAAACCTTATTTTGTTTTCGTTTAAAAATAGAAAGAAATTAAAAAAAAGACTATCAACAATGCCAGCGACAATGATTGTAAAACAGTTCATAATATTAATTTAAAATAATATAATTAATTTGTTCCAAGTTGTATTAAGTTCTAGAGTGCATTTTTATTACTACGAGTACAGTACCAGCACAAGTACTAGTATAAACAGCAATTATTAGTTTTATTCTACCTGTTTATTTTTTGACATTTATAATGTGTACTTTTTTGTAAATATTAAATTGGGTAATTGATTCTCAGGGAAGCAACCACCATCTCTTAAAACAGTATTATTATAATGATACGTCATCTTTTTGTATCAGAAAAGGTGAAGTAATAGTAATACTATTTTAAGATGGCGGCACCCCACACACTAACTATATTTGTTTCTCCCACTATAAAATAAATAAATAAATGAGTTTCCAGTCAGTACCATGGGCATGCTCGTTAATTAAACGCGTTTATAAAGCATTAATTATGTCTACTAAATATATTATCAAAAGGCTTAAAACTTCTAAACTCCTATGGACTGATTGATGACTGACAAGACGAAACATTAATTTTAGAAAACTTGTTCATATTATTTATACTTCTTAAAAGCCCCCCGTTAAACTGCCCGTGGTCTAGTGATCTGATCATTGGTTTTTAATAACTCATCATCATCATTACAGCCAATTATGTCCACTGCTGAACGAAGGCCTCCCCTAATGATTTCCACGCGGACCGATCCCTTGCAGTTGACATCCATCTGCTACCCGCCACCTTAACCAGATCATCCGTCCATTGTTAGGGGTCGGCCTACGCTTCGCTTTCCGTTAATGACGCCACTCCTCGAGAACCGTTTCCGCCCCATCGGCCATCGGTTCACGCACTATTGCCCTGCCCACTGCCACTTCAACTTGCTAATCCTCTGCTATGTCGGTCACCCTAGTCCTACGGATATCCTTGTTTCGGATTTCATCGCGTAGGGAGACACCTAACATAGCCCTGTCCATAGCACGCTGAGCAACCTTGAGTCTATTCAAGAGGCCCTTATATAGTGCACTTTGATTCAGACAATCAACATTTCCGGTGCTTTGCTCACATTTTAAACCTTGGGTACAAGATTATTAAAGACCTCAGCATTACACTGTAGTCTGACACGCAAGATCAGCAGTATAAAGACTATGCAGACGAAACTGAGAGGAGATGAAGAATATGCACCAATATTGCTGACTCGTGTACATCTGTACAAAGTTACGCAGTATTCCAGTAATAAAAAGAAGTGAGATAGTGAAGAAGAATTCAGTCTGCTTGTGAAGCAGCTGGCGTCCATCAAATCAAATGCCATTCTTGACTGTCCAACAGAGTGGAATTACACATGAATAATTGGATTTGGTTAAAAGTGAGAGGGGCATTAACATATTGTGCAGTTCTGTCACCAATTGAATGATTTTCAAAATCAGCTAGTGAATGCAGGTACTCGAAAAATTACATAAATTTCTAATAAACTTAACTTTTAAGACACTTGGAACAAATATGTTACATTACCGCTACATATCATCAATCTCTGCTAGATAAAATTATCCATGGTAAACATTAGATGAGAAACCTAAGCGATGAAGTGGATGAAAGGCTCATTCAGCTTTCCAAGCAGCCCGAGACAAAATCAAACATATAAGAAGAGCAACTATCTGTACTCTTTAATTTTAGACCCAAGCATAAGGCTCAGACTTTTGACCTGCAATATGGGGAAGCAACTTAAACAGAAAGTCTGCGTCAATTCAATGAACTTTTGAGAATATAAAAGTCTTCACTCACTAACAAATCTCTGGAATTACCAAAAAAAAAAAGAACTATGTGATGAAGATGAAGACGTAATAGAATTTGATAAACTCTATGAATGTCCCTCAACGTCATCTGGATCTTGTCTTCAAGGCTTAGTGATAGACGAGTTGGAGGAGTACCTGAGAAAACCAAGAACTGACAGCTCGGAAGACATTTTAGATTGGTGGAGGACGCATGAGACAGAGTATCCGACTTTATCGAAGATGGCCCGTGATTTTCTCTCAATACCTGCAACTTCAGTACCTGCTGAGAGATTATTTTCTAAAGCATCATTAGTAATTAGAAAACATAGAAATAGGTTAAGTGATGAGTCAGCCAGATGGTTACTTTGTAATAATTCTTGGTCAAAAGAATTGATATAAAGTAACATAATCTAATGATAAAGCGGTTGTGTACTGTTATGTTTGATTTGTGTTGTATTTTATTTTTTATTAAAATAAATGATAAATCGTAAAATTCTTTTATTAAATTTCATATAAGTTGAGGGTTCAATCTTTCTAGACAGATATTGTTCTTTACAGTCAAGTTATTGTAATTAATTTGTTTATTACATGTTTTAGCAAATGTAAGCAACACATGTACAAAAACAAATTGTAATGTGGAAGTAACTGTTTCTTAATTATAAGATATTATTATTAAGAAACAGTTACTTCCATGAAAAACGACATATAGGTCAGTTGATTTTACAAATTTCTTATCAAATCTTCAGTAATTTATTAATCTGCTTGATCTTTACTATGGCTATGTTAATTCAAGCTCACAATGTTCCAATTCTAATACGTTTTTCTAAGATTTAAAATAAACTTTAATAAATAGTAATAGACTAATAGGTAATTGCAAGACTTGCAAGACTTGCTGCAAGACCAAGACTGGGAGCGCAAGACCAAGACCAAGACTGGCTAAGTCTCGTCTTGTTCTTGCATTTGGGCAACACTAATTGCAGTACTGTGGTATCCTCCCCCTCTCTTCGGACTTCACACAAACCTATTATGACCCAATGCAACCTGCCTAACTCCGTTTCCAGCTCTAATAGCTTTTCGTCAGTCCTCAGTGTGTGCGTGTTATCTGTTGCCAGTTTTAATTACCGTCGTTGTTTGATTGGGTAGCCGGATCTCTGCCGGAGATTCTTAGCACCCCTTGCCCCGCCGTTACCGTGGCCGCTACCGTAGCCCGGAATAGGACGTCAACTATACTCAGAAAACGGCTCCGAGATATTTTCACTGCACCAGAAATACCGGCAGTTCAATACTATGAAGGTATTTTCACGTTTTTAGATTAAATACTGGCAGTACTCGGATTTCATTCGGTATTTTGTGGTGGCGAAGATAGATGTATTTTTAAAACGTTGGTAAGACGAGCACTGAAATGCCAACAGATTTGTGCTTTCAGTCGAAAATAATCTGGGGATCTTTCATATGAGGAATTCTGTTAGACCGTTGGCATTTAAAATTGTTGGGTTATGTACCTATATAAAAGTAAATGGTTAACTAAGCGACGCCGTATTGTATGTTATATTAATTAAAATTGTGGGTGGTAATCCTAGTTAACCTCGCATAGACAAATACTGTAAATGGCTAGAATTTGTATTATGATTAAGAACTTATATTAATTAATAAATTAAGAATTTTATCACAAAAAAGTATATAAAAATGTATATTTTGTTATGGTGTTGGTTTTTAGGAAATATCGTTATAATTATCAGCTCATTAAACGTCCCCTCGGAGGGGCATGAGCCTACCCATAAAGGCTGTATAAGCCTTAGTCGTCCATGTGGGCCCAGTGCGGATTGGTCGACTTCACGCACAACCTTTGAATCTCTTTGCACGCGTGACCAGGTTCCCTCGCGATGTTTTCCGTCACCATAACACCATAAGAACGTCGGATAATACGTGCATATAATCTCAAAAATTCGAAAAACTGTAAATATCTTGACGACCCATTTGGTGTAGCGGTTGAAACGACGGCTTCTTCACCAAGGGTTTCAGGTTCAATCCCCGGGCAGTACAAACATTTGTGTGCATAAATTACGTTCACGTTTAACTTGGGGCTAGATAGCGCTGTGTGAATGACAGTTGATATTTATTTATTTTATTTTTATTGTGCTTAAACTGTAATTATATATTATATATATTTATAAAATGTCTTTTTACTCATGTATCACTTCGATACCGCTTCCTCTAATATTCGGACCACCGCCTATCGCCGCTAGCTTATTAAATATTAAAATTAATTATTTTACTGGTCCCAACAACACTTAATAACACTGACTAAATAAATAAGGATCAAGAGAGTAAAGGGAAAATAGTGGCTCTTACTAAATGAAAAACTGCGTTTAAGTTGTAAGTAAAAAAACAGTTTTACTACGACAACTTTTCTCCGGAAAACGTAATAATATATTTAAGTGGCTGGGGGAACAAATTTTGTAGAATACATTTTTTAAGTGGCTTTAACGTATTTTCTTTATTTTGATGATCTTATTTCTTTTGAAATATTACTTGACAGTAGGCACTTAAGTGTCGTATTCTACTTTCAAGCCACTTCTTGTGGTCCGTGTGCATCATGCATATTTTACGCGATCAAGACTTGGGTTACCTACCAAACAATAAAATAGACTAAAGTATTACCAAAATGGATCAGACTGAGTGAGAAGTGTTTCAAATAAGATTTTATATGTACTTGGAAATTTATTTTTTATGTTCACCATTACAACAGTTGTATTTATTCCTTAAACTCTTTGTCAAGAAATCCAGAAGCAATAAGGAATCGATAACGTTCATGTCATGATATGGGCTAATTTATGCAACAGGAGTGAATCTTTGCAGCGCATGCGGTCTGAAAAAAGTTGTTTCCGTGCCTTGAAGTGCCGTGCCGTTAAGTCCCGACTACTTATTAGCATAGTAGTCGTTGCCCAATATTCCACATTTAAACCTAAACATACAGACTCGTACTGTTTCATGTAATCCTAATCTACTCTTACTTTACGGCAATATCCTTGTCCGCTGTAACGTATAATACGACTCATGAAAGATAACCACTGCGATGAAGTTATTTTCTTGATCCATTTGGAGATGGGGTGGCGGCGACGAAGAATTTTCGATTCTTGTATTTTGTCTACGTTTTTGATAATTTTCAATATTTATATTTATTGTCATCTGATTAATCTTAATACTACTTACTTAATCTTATACTATATATAATACTTATATCTTAATCTTGCGCAGAAGGTTGCCATTTGTGGTTATCTTCCGTGAATCGTGCTATCAACAGGCCAATCCACTGAAGCGCTTTTTTTCAAAGCATCAAAATTCATATTTTTAATTTAGTATTTTTAATTGTTTTTTATTATATTTTTGTATATTTTTTGACGTTCATAAGTGCTTTTTGTAAGCCTAATTTGAATAAAGAATTTTGATTTTTTTGATTTTTATACTCTATATAATTATTTAAAGTACTATTCCTCGAGCCGCCCCTTTTTGCACCACAACTAGTCGCCGCGATCCTATGTAATATTCAAATCAACAGCGCCGTTGGCTGTGGCTATCACATTACGCGTTTTACCTCGCAATTGTGCTTTCGAACAACGGAAAAATACCAATATTACATTGGTTAATATATAGATTATCTACTTGTTGAGTTTTCAATTTATTGGACTCACTAAGAGAAGGAAACATACTAAGGTATTTAACCACGACTGGTTTTTTATCTATTTCTCAATTAACTGGCTATTGCAATCTACTGGAAAGTAAACGCTCGTCTCACCTAAATGTATCAACTATAAGTTTTTTAGAGTTTATAGAAAATCAATAAAAAGATTTGCATTCTTCCACCTCCGTGG
The DNA here is from genome assembly GCA_019425675.1 of Leucinodes orbonalis. Classification (NCBI taxonomy): domain Eukaryota; kingdom Metazoa; phylum Arthropoda; class Insecta; order Lepidoptera; family Crambidae; genus Leucinodes; species Leucinodes orbonalis. Next base: position 41,931 of record PQWD01001080.1, read on the forward strand.
ATAGATAGAGACTAATTATCAAGGATTTTATTATAGTTTTCGTCAAAACTCCCCTGCACCCATCACAACAAATGCTTGATACCTATCTTAAAACCATTATCTTCACTACCTACATTCCTAATATACTAAATCGCATAACAGTCATATTTTACAAGACAGTATTTAATATGAGCTGGTGCTTAGATAGTATAGCAGTATTATTTCAAAAACATAAAAATATACCCGTAAGTTTATAAAAATGTTAAAAATATTTTCTTTGTACTGAATAAATAAGGTTTTTCTTTTGAATTTACCTTATAACGCCCAAAACAGGACAAATGGGACGATAATAAAATGGAATAGAAAATAAAAACCCTATTGGATCTATAAAAATCTATATTGACGGTCACCATTGACCCCCTGGTGCTCAATATTTCAATCAATATTTTGGCGAACTATGTTTGATATGACGAATAGGTAGTTAAGATATCATTTAAACTCAAGATTTATATCATATTTGTTGTTCTTTATGACTGACTTTCTTTGTTCTATTTTGGTTATGATAGTACATAGTATAGCTATGATAATATTGAGACAACCCACTCAACGTAAAATGTATAACGACCTTATCCAATTTATCATTATAAATATTATAATTTTACTACCTGGATTTCACATATTTATAAGCGTGTTAATATAACGACAGTATAAGATAATTATCAATTTTTTTTTATAAATAGAAAAGCATTTACGCTTGTATAGATCGGTAACCGCCCTTAGTTCGCCAAGCTTTAGTTACCTACTTAATATTATCGTAACATATAATATTATTTGCGGTAATATAAAAAATGGGAGATAGATAAAATGTAATTAGGCAAAGTATTTAGAAGAGAAATAAAATATTGTTTTAAATTGATTGAAGACTTATTGACATTAATAGTGTACGATTGTAAATTTGTTTCATCCGTTTCCCGGAAAATCTTTCCTAACGTCTGAAAAAGTTCCAAATTCGAATTGAAAAACTTAGTGATTATTTTTTTCGCCGTACGTCGCCTAAGTTTGTTATTCGCAAATCCCTTACAATCCGCTGTTGGTGTGTTCTCGGCGGGTACTCACCAACTTTTTCAAACCCAAAGTAATCTAAAACAAATAAAGATGAGTGGGACCCTTCAGACGTTTCGCGCATATCGAATTCCCCTTTATGTTCATATGAATAATATCAATTTTTGTATTCCGCATTTTACTTGAGACTCCTATAAGAAGTTTTCTGAGCAAATATTGCTTTTACCCCATTTGTCACAATGGAGTGACTTGAAGTTGAATATTAAATCCAAAACATCCCGCTGTAGATTTATGGACTTCTTCACATATGTTTTTGTTTAGTTTATCAGTCAGATGTATCGGGGCCGTGCTGTTCTCCGATAGGATGTAGTATGTGCAAATAGGAAGATAGCAACAATTTTTAAAAGAAGTTTTCAAAAATGTTTGCTATTTTTTTGTCTTCTACTGGACGTGGGCTTACAAATCTTGCACTATGTTGTTAACGCTGGCTTGTTACGTCATGTTTTTATCGCAGTGTTTTCCATTTATGTTCTAGAGAATACAAAAAAAACGAGTCAATCCACCAGATGGAAAGTAACATCGCCATCCATATGCACTTTTAACTCCGAAAGAGTCAATGGCTGACCCATGGGCTGAACTTAGAAAATTCCAGTTACACGGACGACCCTGAAGGACTTACCTCGACCAAATTGGTCATGTCCTTAAGAAGGCTGGAGTACCAAATAAGATGAACAAAAGAGCTGGTATGAAAAAGTTTATAGATGTGACTGAGTCAAGGAAAGAATGGCAGAACCGCGCAAAGTGGCGTTCCATCATCTCTGCCTACCCCTCTGGGACCAAGGCGTGTGAAATATTATTCGGCGAAATATAATCATTCATCATCAGTCTACTCCTGTCCACTGCTGAACATAGGCTTCTCCAATAGCATGCCACATATATCTATCTATCGTTTTCCGATGCCAACTGTTACCGGCCGTTTTACGGATGTCATCACTCCATATTGTTGGAGGTCGCCCCACGCTACGCTTTCCAAGACGCGGTCTCCACTCCAGAACACGCTTGCCCCAACGGTTATCGGTTTTGCGACAGATATGTCCAGCCCAGTGCCACTTCAGATTGCTTATTCTTAGAATTTAAATTCTAGTTATTATTTATTTTATAAAGTTCGGTACAACAGTCAGCTTATGTCGCTAAAGTTCCACAGCAGTCGACATTACATAGATGATGAAGTATAACTTTCTCAATACCAATATTCAGTTGTCCCTTTTTTGGAGTAATTCACCTTTTCCAAAGAATCCAGAATTGCTAATGCATTTGGGTTTTCCATCACCGTTTGAAACGAGTTCCCTGGATCGACAATGCTTACAAATTAGGTGGTATTTTTGTGGAACCGTTAAATTCCTTCGTGAATCGATGCCGTAATCCAGGATTAGCCCGCTGTAACATTTCACGTCGTTTTACCGAACAGATAATCCAATCCAGCGAACTTGAGGTAAACAATAAAACCGTAAACACTTTACACGTCATAGCAAACAATGTATAACATTTCGACATAAGACGACCCATTTGATGTTGAGGTTGAGAGGTCGGCTGCAACACCAAGGGTTCCGGGTTCGATCCCCGGGCAGTACAAACATTTGTGTGCATGAACATATCTGTTTGTAATGGTCTGGATGTTTTCTATGTATGATATGTATGTATTTACGAAAAAAAATGTATTTAAGTATATTTATATTTTTTATAGAAATAGTTTTATATATCTAGGTACATACTTCTATATACATACACGTTGAATTATAATTAAATAAATATCCACCGACATTCACACAGCGCCATCTAGCCCCAAGTTAAGCGTGAAGCCTGTATTATGGGTATTTAACCCAACGGATATACTTATACACTTTTCTTTGTAAATACAGACACATTATAATGTGTCTGCATTAAAAAAACACCTATACTTGTTTATGTCAAAACATGTTTTTGATTCTATTTTAAATTAGTCATATAAGTATTGAATTATAATATTTACAACAGCGATTTTTGTTGTCTCTTTTGATAATAACATACCCGCACTTAAAATTTGGATCTCAAAAAGACACGTATTTAAGGGATGTGTTTGCAAAGAGAAGTAGATTTACACGTCACGCCAGTTATATTCAGAATATTATTATAGGATCGGCAACATGCCTAAAATAACAATGAAATATTACCGAAACCGTTTCGAATATTTAATTTCTGATCTAAGTTTTTTATTAGTCTATTTTGGTACCATATCCTGAGAATATAAAATATCTGGTACATCGGAAATCAGCTCTATCAAACACTTCTAGAAAAGGTAGGTAGTACCTTTGTGCTTCGCTTGACTCGTCTTGGCGCACTTCGATCACATGCAAATAGTAATACTATTTGCAAACTAGTCATAAATAATTATAATAACAATGGTAACTCCGATGACACTCCTGATGCCGAAGTTGGAGGAGCGGAATGTGTGGAAGTGATCATTTCATCACCATTTTCAGTAGGTCATAAAATGTAGACAATTGATGCATCTGTTGTCCGTTGTGAATTTCCAACTGTGCTACGCACGACCGCTTGAGGGTAAACTAGTAAACAACGCTCAAGAGCTACTGAATATGATTACCTTTCGCTGTCTTAAAACCCGTTGAATCTTGAGAAAAACACTTTAGTTTTAATTTTTTTCAAAACCTTAACTTTTTATGTTTGTACTCGTATATACCTTTAAGTATTTTGTTTATAGTATAAAATTTCAAAAAAGGCATTCAAGTGGTAACATACATAATTATAAATAAGCTAAGCTAAGCTAGTATCACACCATAAAATAACTAATATGATGTAAGTGTTTTATGTTGTCAACCCCTAAACGTGTCCATTGTCTATTTGTTGCCCACGCCTCAAAAAATTTGAAATTACTACTAAACTTCATCACTTTGAATAGATCGTGAAATACAAAAAGCTAAGAACCAGCTCATTTTTAATTAAGAAATTTGCAGATGACTGCATTCACTCGACAGTACGAGTTAGCGTCGTCCTCGACTATTCGCTCAGCAAATACTACAGATAAATTGAATTACACCCACATTAGTAATTGAATTGGAAAAACATTCTGAAATGCAGTTGACGGCGGCGAGGAAATGTGGCTAAGTGTGAACCCTTTTCACCTTTGTGTGCAAGTACAAACATAAATAATTTTCTTAACATAAATTCTGAAATGTTTGAATACCAAATTAATATTACTTCTAGGAATAAAAAAAAACTTAGGTGCGTTAAATTGCAAATTTACTATAAATTTATGAGTATGTTATTTTTATCTAAATAAAACTATATACCTACGATAACGAGTAATACTAGAAAAAAAAATATTGCTAAGGTTACTTCGTATGATTCTAGTCTAATGACACTATGCTTTCAACAGAGCTATAGTTACTTCTTCCTGGTTGCTATCCCAAGGTTTAACTTCCTAATTTAAATACCTATGTGTCAAATAAAGTAACATGGTTTGAGTAAGAATAAGTTGTTGTTATTCAAGGTCAGCGAAATATTAATCAATATTGTTCAGGTCAAGACAGCTGGAAAACATATCATCTATGTATACAAACACGCATAATCGATACTCGAAGCTAGCGTCTCAAATACTAAGATCTATTAAAATGCATTGATGAATTTTTAAACATGTATTCGTAGCCCACCATATACTTTACTGAAATTGTATATATTATAAAGCAATTTACGTATACCTAACCTTTGATTGAAATTATGCTTAAATAAGCGGAACCCTAACCCGGAGTCAGTACACGCAGGTACTCGCCCGTGAAGTTATAATGAAGTTTTTAAATGAACTCGGTACATAAAGAGGAGGGTGGCCTTCCAATGGTCTTCTTTTAATTTATAACACCGCGCTGTTCGCTGCATAAATGCAAATAATAGGCTCAGATGTTTATTCAGTTTCATATAATAAGTAGGTATTTTGCAATTTGATAGAAAATATATATTTTCTTTAATAATTAGCTAACTTTTAAAAACATAAATCAAAATAAAGAAAGTTGTAGTAAAATTATCATCAGTTGCATGTATTTTTGTGTTACATTAATAAAAATGTTATTCTATTCGAGAAAGTAAACAATGTCTACTTAAATTAACTAAATCATCATGTACTTTCTCATTTGTTTTAAACCCAACCCCTGCAGGTAGTATAAAAAACACCCGATTCTTGTCTATTAAAGCCTTCTCTGAAAGGCAAGTGTCCATTGAAACACAAGTCAGTTTTAATTAAAACATTTACTTACCGACCTGTTACGTTTTCATTAAGAATTTATCATTTTTCCTCACAAAAAATAGAAATAGTGTCTAGTTGGACTTGACTAATTAAAATTTTCCTTTTGCTTGTTATACATAATTCAGACTGAACCCTTTGAAACAATGGAAAAGCTGTTGTTTGTGACGCTTTAAGGCGTCTCTTGCGGCACAGGATCAAAGGAGTAACCGCCATCTCTTAAAATATTACTACGAGTATAATGATATCTTAGAATTTTTGTATCAGTAAAGGCGATGAATATTACTATCTTACTGTTTATTTTCGTCATTTAGTCGTCCTATCAGTGAAAAATTAGAACTCAATTAATGTGCAGTTCAAAATTCTATTGTTATTAATGTCATCAAAAAATGGAAAATGTTAATCAATATAAACCTAGGATTATAATTATAACAAATCATAGTTTACAACTTTTCGTGTTCGAGGGTATCAAATTTCACTGAAGATTTCTGCAGGTGGATAAATCATGTGGTGTAATGATTGAAAAGTATTGAAAATTATAGAAAAATATTAAATATCCATAGCACAAGCTCTTGGCTTAAACAAGGACTAGATTGCGCTGATTATGTGGAATATTTGCTATCAATTAGATAGATACTCGTACTGATTAAGGCGGTGGCTATAGTTACAAAGAAGCGGGGATCATAGGATCAGTGAATAACAAGAATATTAAATACCCAATGACATTTACACAGCACCATATAGCCCCAAACTAAGCATACGCTTGTAATATGGATACTAAATAACTGATAAATAAATAATAATTATTTATCCCCACTGATATAAACAAAACAATTAGCCTATGGGTACTAAACAACGGATAAACATACAAATATCTACACAAATAAATACATATTATACATAGAATACACCCAGATCAATACAAACAGACATGTTCAAAGGTGTGCACACAAATGTTTGTACAAATCCTGTCTATAGACAGGATCAACTGGGTTTTCTGTACAATGAACGACACTTGAGCACCTTGTCAACACTTACTGGAACAACTTGGTGTATAACTGTCCACTTCATCTTTTACTTGATGAAGTGGACAGTTATACACCAAGTTTTTACTAGATATGTATGATTTATGCCGATCAGGGTATAAACCTATATAAGGAGTATAATAAGCATTTTATGAAGTATATATGAGTGAATAATAAGCGATGTTTCGTCGGCCTTTGACAAAAAATACTTTACTTATTTCCTGTATAGATATCAATTTGATATTTATTAATGTGTAATAAATGGTACTATACTCTATTCAACTATTTTTTTAACAGCTCACACCTATTATAATAATAATGCATTTCTAGACCTGTAAAAGCACATGAATTCACTTTTTTATATAACAAACTAATAACGCAATTGGGAATATGCGAAATATTATATTACAAAAAGAAAATAAATGCTAAGACAGAGTATAGCTATAATTAAATTGACTTTCTTTATTTTGATGGATTAAAAACTGTTCAGAACTCTGTTTTGTTAATGTAATCTCAGAACTGATAAGTTTATTCCACTGGGAATCCAAACTCGTGTTAATACACGTGTCGAACTGATTTTCAGTTTAGATATAGATAGATAGATAATTTCTTTATTTGTACAGACACACAACATCGAAAAAAAAAATACGTAGTTGCAACTTATACGAAACAAATCAAATGAAAACAAACGTTACACAATACTTTAAAAATATCAAATATTACACAATACATAAAAAACACAGTTCATTATCACAAAATATATGCGCTATCTTCGCTGTGTGACGCAGGGATACAAAATGGCCACAGCTCAGCATTTGTTTTGCCGACAGCAAACCGCTGATTTTCAACCATGACCAGCCGAGGACTGTTAAGTGAGCATAAGAAATGACAATCGTGATTACATTAGAAATGTAATTATGGTATTGGAATACAATTAATTATCAGCTTTTATGTAAACATATTTTTTATAATAAGCGACAGCCCTTCAAACTATATGTTCATCATCAATTTGGAAGAACATAGACTTCCATTAAACAATCCCGTATAACCACTTTAATCTGGTAGTTCAAGACTGAATTATATTAAGCTGTTTCACATAATATGCAAATAAATAATTAAGGAGAGACACGTGACATTAACATAATCAAAATCCTTCCCATAAGTGACATAATAAAAGCTAGGTTTTCGATTAATCTTAAAGCTTCTTCAAAATTAATACTTTGATAATGAATATCAATTGCTATTAATTTCATTTTTTGTGCTACATTCCAAAGTCAATAAGTAGTTATAGTAATAATAACATAGATTTTTGTTGAACATTCAAAGTTCAATTTATATAATCATAGTAATGTTTTGAGAGTGAAAATTATCGTTGAAAACGTGAAATAGCCCAGAGATTTTAATTTGGATACAAAATACATCATACCCATTTCATTAAGTTTAGAGGCATTAGGTACGCATCTAAATAATAAAATGCCCCTTATACTGGCAAGAAGCATAATAACAGCTGACTTAATTTTGTTCAGCGCACTTCCACGACGTTTTAACATTTACTGGAGATTAAAAAGAAAATTTTGGAGGCAGTTGCCATAATTTTCAAATTTTCACCTGTTAAAATTAATTATTAATACTCTACCAGATTACACGCGACCACAAACTGAACAAAGTATTAATAACGTTTTCTTTGAATTGCAATTTTATCATCATTTTGTGTTTCAAATTTCTCATATTTGAAATCACAATGAAAACGAATTTTGGCAATGCAAAAAAATAGTCTTTAAGTGGTAGTTAACAGACGCACAAGGTAAAGAAAATGTAGGAAAATAAAAACTTTTTTATTTTGACATAAAATGAGCTCCAATTTATCTCGAGACTAGTTTTTGGCACGAACTTGAAACCGAAAACTGAAATGTGCTAATGTTTAAGTTGTAATCCTCACCAATGTACCTTTATATCTCGGGAACCTTTTGAGGGCTATTCTTTAATTGACACACAAACAGACATGGCAAATCTTTTTTTGACTACAGAACCTTAAAAAGGTACATAAATGAGAAATAAAATATTAGTTTAACACCTAGCAATAACATAAATAAATACACATATTAAGAGTAAAATAAAATCGTTACTAGTGGTTTGCTCACGTAATAAAGAATGGTTTGGGTAAATCCAGCTCAACTACCTACATGTATAATAAATTCTAGCGGGCACGGACGCCGGTAGAGTGTTTTCATTTAATTTCCCAGCAAAATGCCCCCGCTCTTCAACATAATTACCCACTGCTAACTGAATGTATTGCTTCATCACGTCGTCTCATCTATTCACCGGATACTTTTGCATTTTTAAAAAGACTCTTTCAATTTTGCCGCCGACGCGGTGTGGTTTTATAATTGAAAATGAGATCGAAGGATCGGAAGGACATTGAACTTATCCGTGGGAAAAATGAGAAATCTGGCACGTCCATATTCTAAATTCTATCACAGTCAATTGACTTTTGCAAAGCTTTCAAGAACTTAGTTGTGATTGCTGTTCATATACATCGTTGACTTTCATATATTTATTTATTTTAGTACTAGTAACTATCTTAATCGTGTCAATCGTGTGTCTTAACCCTTTTCATAAAGCAAATATTATTTGGGCTGAACTTCAAAATATTTGTGCATTGCTTCATGTGAAGTCTGAATTCTTTCTAGAATATATCTTCACTTTTGACAAAAAGCTGGTGAAGTTAGAGCTGATAGGGTAAAAAACCTTGGAACTTTTAAGGTATACCCAGAAAGTGAAAATAACTTTGGATAAGCTTGCATGTAGAAATTCTAGCTGCAGCAGCAGACTCGAACCTATAATTCCACGAGCCATATGTATTGTTTAAGATATAGTCTATACTAAGGGCTCCGAGGTCAAACCCCGTGCAATAGAATCATTTGTGTACACTAAGAAAATGAAAATGAACATGATCATATGTAGGAGTTTTCGATGTATTTTATGCGAAAAAAAATGTATATTTACGTATATTTATCCGTTGCTTACCACTTTTCGTATCCCATTCTTGCTTAAATGAGGGATAGAAAGCGCTGCCTAAAGGTTAGTGTTATTTATTTCTTCATATCGTATAAGTTAAATATTTAATGGGCCATTCTATATCTGTATACTACCTTCTATATCAACACAAACCATTCTATTTGGTAAACATAAAGTGTACTTTGTTGAATATTCGTGAAGGTCGTTATGAAGGAAATAACTAAATAAATTCGATTGACTCCGCCCGTCTCGCTGGCTGTTCGGGCTGAGCGACGGATCGCGTGTTTGTAACACGCTAATAAACTTGTATAATTCTTCACGTTTTAAAAATGTTTTGATAACTCATGTTTTATAAAGAGAATTAAGTTAAACACATTTTGTTCTAAGCGCTGTTATCATATTTGGATTCACAGGTGATATCTCAGGACATTTGAGAGTTTCCAGTCATACCATCATGATTTTAAAACTGACGTATAACTAAGGATAAATGTTTTCCTCTGCAATCCCGAACCCTAAAATGCCTTGAGTTGAAGCGAATTAGTTATTTCCACAGCGTACTTAGAACCATATTTTGCTTCAAGCCACGGTCAAAGGAAGTGACACAATCGCGTGGACCTAATATGCCTTTTGTGGGAATTATTTACTTTTTTTTAACAATGAACGATGGTGTTTTGCTACCAAAAGTTATGTCTTAAAGCAAACAGGATCATTCACAAACATTAGAAGTAATATTTTTGTGTGATTTCAAGGATTATCTTCCTTATATTTTATTAATAATGTCCTGACAAAACCTAACGAGTGTCTCGTACTTCATAGGTAGCCAATGCGTTTACCATATCCATTACCATCTTCTTAATGGAGATATCCATTCATGGAGTTCCAGCGCATACTCACTGAAGTAGTACTTACATAGTTAATAACAAACGTATACGACAAGTATAAAGAGTTATGCACTATTACACCTGTAAAAGCACATGCATTCCCACATTTTTATAAAACAAACTAACAACGCAATTGGGAATATGCGAAATATTATATTACGAAATATCTCAAACTGTAAAAAAAAATTATTGACGAATTAAAAACTGTTCAGAACACTGTTTTGTTAATGTAATCTCAGAACTGCTAAGTTTATTCCACTGGGAATATAAACTCGTGTCGAACTGATTTCCAGTTTAGATATCAGCTTTAATGCAAACATATTTTTTATAATAAGCGACAACCCTTTGAACAATATGTTCATCATCAATTTGGAAGTACATAGAATTCCATCAAGCGATCCCGTATAACCACTTAATTCTGGTAATTCAACACTGAATTATAGTGAGCAGTTTCACATAATTTACGAAAGGCACATGACATTAACCATAATGAAAATCCATCCCATAACTTACATACTAAAAACTAGGTTTGCGATTAAATTCAAAGCTTGTTCAAAATGTATACTTTGATAAGGGATATCAATTGCTATTTATTACATTTTTTTAGAGCGTTGGTGGCTCAATGATGTGAACTGTCGCCTTCCTACCGGGAGAGCTGAGGTTCAAATCCCGACACGTACCAATTTGTTTTCGAAATTTCGAAAATATATGTACGTTATCCGACGCTCTTACAGTGAAGGGAAACCTTCATGCACGCCTGCGAAGAGATTCGAAGGTTGTGTGTGAAGTCGTCCAATCCACCCGTGCCCGGGTGGCCCGCGTGGACGACTTAGGCCTAATCACCCTATTCGGGTAGGCTCGTGCCCCTCGGTGAGGACGTTTAATAAGCTGATGATGACATTTTTTGTGCTCCAAAGTCTAGTTAGAATTATAATAATATAATTTTTTCATGGGTAGCCAATACATTTACTATATTCATTACCATCTTCTTGATGGAGATATTCATTTATGGAGTTCCAGCGCATACTCACTGAAGTAATTCTATTTCCATCCTGGCATCACATTATTTGGCGGAACATACTCATAGCTTTTCGTGGTTGTAAAAGTAACTACGTATGATTCTAAATATGCGTATATTTATATACATGCCATTTAAGGAGAATACAATCTTGCAAGCCGCTTATAAATCGGCGTATATTAATTAAAAACGTCTAAAATATTACCACCACAAAAACTGTAATTATCAAAGAGACCTTCAGCGCGTGAATTGTGCTCAAACTAGTATAAATAATTTAATTACTTAATTCATTTCTTAGTCAGACTTCCAAGGCGGTTTAACTTTCTCATTTTTAGGGTTTCATTTTGTCTTAACGTTCAGGCTCTTAATTGAAACCAAACAAGTCTTAATTACACGTTATTACTAAGAATAATGTTGACATCCAACCTTAATTTTCTTAGCGTAGCTGAGCGTAAGTAATGCACTTACTTATACCATTATGTGTATTTGAACTACAGACGTTACGTATATTTTTGTACCTCTTCGTTATACGTCTACCGAATAACGGAGATGAAAGGGAAGACTCATTTCCGGTAAGTACTAAGTTTGCTTGTTCGTAGTACATGGTGACGTTAGCAGCTCGCTATTGACCGTAATGTCAACCGGACTAATGCTAAGTATAAAAGGGGTTTCTTTCAATGCTGCTCTGCTTACTGGCCGTCCTGAAAACTTTATAACATAAAAACCCTGAATTAATTATTCGGCTAGGATAAACATGAGACATTAAGGTACATAATTATCCGCTCAAACATAGCCAGTGCGTAGACAATAGATTCATTTATTGTTTTTGTGATTTAAAACATGTGCTACGCACGACCTTCACATTTGCTAAATAATTTTCTGGTTAGTATTCCAAAGTTTGCAATTTCATTAAAACATTTAGTCTGCGATTTTAGCAGAATTCTTACCTTTTTAAACTTTGACTTTTTGTATAGACACGTTTAGTAATCCATACTAATATTATAAATGTAAAAGTATCTCTGTCTGTCTGTCTGTCTGTTTGTTACGCTTTAACGGCTGAACGGATTTCATTAAAAATTGGAATGTTGATAGAAGGTAACCCAGAATAGGTTTTAGGCTACTTTTTGTCCCGTTTTCACCCCCCACTTACCTAAAATGGGTGTTGGAAGTTTGTATGGAACATTCCGCAGTTTTTGTTGTACAGCGCTGAAATTTGGTATGCGGACTATTTGTCAGAAACGAAAAAATATCGCATATTTTTTTTTTTCAAAAATCCACTCCCCAACCCTTCAATTAGGGGAGGGAGTGTCATATCCGATTCTTCGCAGTTTTAATTTAGATTTTATTGAAACTTGGTATGTTGATAGAGGGTAACCTAGAATAGGTTTAAGGCTACTTTTTGTCCCGTTTTTACCCCCCACTTCCTTAAAATGGGGTTGGAAGTTTGTATGGACATTCCGCAATTTTTGTTGTACGGCGCTGAAATTTGGTATTATTTTTATTTATTACGATACAATACAATGTAAATTTTACAATGTTAATTCACTGAGAGTTTATTTATAGGCATTGTACAATACGTATGTACAAAACCAAGCACCCTTAATTAACTTGCTTATTATAATGCTAAGGCTTCTCAAGCCCTCAGAAATTAATCTTACGCATCCTACTAATTTTCCCGTAATTATCTTCTGTATAATCCAACGTTACCAATTTGTGGCGAACATAAAATTCACGCAGAGATTTTCATACTACATGCTACCTATTATCCCTCATCACAGCATCGTATAGGAATATATTGACAGCTGATATCAAATAGCATCATTTGTGGAAACCCGTCCTTTTCATCGCATAGTCTTAAAAGCATTGTATTGAATATGACAGCTCTTTGTAACTGAATATTTGGGATATTTATGTATTTGTTCGTTATTGTTAAGGAGAATATCGGGTGTAATATTGCCTGAGGATAATATACGAGTAAATTAGGTCGGCTGAGTAGAAATGAAGTTTTGTGAGATCGTCTGCTTAGGTGCATTTATGTTTCGTGAGTTATTATGTACTAATTTGTTTTCGTATGGATGGACGACTCAGCTAGGTTCAGGACCTCATTAGTACAGCTGATAAGTATCTCCCCATGATTCAGCTTGGACTTAACCTGCCTTACTGGACATACGTGTTGACAGGTGAGGTTAGTTAACATATGATGGTTACCTACACACATTATAACGGTGAGTGAATTAATTTATATTATAATATATTCCAGCGCATTTTCAAATATTCGTTTTTATTAATCAAGTTTTAATGCGAAATCAAGGTATTAATTTAAGGTAGGAATTCGATATTTAGATATTGTTACTAAATTGAAACTGTAAACGTATTGTAACATAATATCATAAACCCACCCAAAATGTTAAATAAACATACAAAGAGAAGAAACACAAATAATACAAAACAGTTACTCATGGGCAAACATAATAACACTTTACAGGTAGCAACACCATTATAAAGCACCAAAAGAAGCTACGAAACAATTTTGCCAGACTCACTTTCGTAAGATCACAGAGAATATTTCTTTTGAAAAATATTGTGACGATAAATTCTCGTGGATGAGACAAAAATGTGACAATATTTAAATTTTAAATTACACGAGCGGGCGCGCTCTTTGTAAAACATTGCCGTGATACGGCCCCAGAAAGCAGAGGAGTGAAATAAAACGTAGACGATTCACGAATAAGTGGAACACATCTTTCTTTCCCAAGGGATCTATCGACATATCGGCAGGGGACCTTGCAGAAGATTCCGTTCAGTCAACTTTATTGGTGGAATTTCAATGGTTTCTTGTCTGCGATCTAATGGCAATTTATAAGCGTTGGATACGCACGATTTGCTGCAAGCTCCCCAAGGCAAATGATGAGTTCTTACGTTTCAATACGAGGGCAATTTGTGAGCAATGCGAATAACGCAATTGCTAAGTAAATAACATGCTAGGTTCGTTATTACAGTATAATTCGAATTTATTGCGCTAATCTAGATTAATCACTTGGTTTCCGAACGAACCGAGGTTATTTTAGCTTATTGCATTGTTGGTGTCGAGCATTTTACTAGCTGGCAATCAGTGATAATTTTGCAAAATGAATAATTTCAGAAATATTGTTTTTATTTTGTAGGTAGAATTCAAGCTTGATTAGCTTGAATTATTTACCTAATGTTTATAAGCAATAAGTATATTTTTAAAAGTTGCATATAATAATATGTGTACTTCTATATCTTGAGAAGATGTTTATTCTGCGCTTAATTTTGTATTCAAAACCTTTCTGAATTTTATTGTGTCAAAGAACAAACATTCTTCTTTCTTCCTATATGATTAATTACCATATTAAACCGCTGTTTGATATCTGTAAAAATATTGTGTATTGAATGGAATATGTTATTACCAACATTTATACTAAATGAGCGACGCGATGAGCAAAAAGCAATGATAAAAGCATGCTTAATCAGACAAACATCGAAGCAAAGAACAACATACCAAAAAATGTTTGCGAAGCCGACATCGAATATGTTTTTATTCCCCATCATTTGTATTTCACACTCACTGCTTTGAAAGTAAACAACTCATTTTGTTCTGTCAGTAGCAAGACGGAAAATGTTGGCTTTCAGCTTTCGATCTTTAACTGGGACCCAAGTAAAGTGGGGTCAATTTATAAATGAGTAGGGCATATCAGTCACTAGCGACGTGGCCGCCTCAGTGCACGTCTCTTGATATATCGCCCGAGTTTTACCTCCTTGACGTTTTTTTGAAAACGCCATTCCCTGTAATGGATAGTCGTGGATTCAAAGTAATTTGATGGCAAACCCAAAAAGTTTGCCAATGATTGGCCTTTAATGGTTTTCAATTTAACTTTTCAGATGCTTCGGAAGTTTGGTAACTTAATTTTAAGTATGTAGGGCAATTCTGTGTGTAAGACGCCGCCTCGTGAATAATGGATCTCGTGCAATTGAAAATTAAGTACAATAAAAATGATAAATTAACTTCAACTGTTTTAAAAATATATTTTAAATCAATCAATATGTATGATGTCTCTAACCAAAGTTTAAATAATACTATTTCAATGATGGGAGGTTTGTTTTAAATTATTTATATTTTGAACTAGCTGTGCCCCGCGGTGTTACCTGCAATATGTGATATTCTCCCGCAGTAAAACGTAGCAATATTTGTTTATCCAGAGTGTGAGCTAACTAATAAAATGGCTTCTTAAGGTGCGCAGCTCCAGCGACGATAAATTCATTCTATAAACTAAATGCTTCCGTTTTTATTGCAAGTGGATCCTTGTAATATACTTGTTAACTAATGGTGTTCAATATTTGGAATAAGCAAAAGCTTTGAAGTAAGACTATATACTTGGAGTAGGCACAATATTGTGTATTCCTTTTTTATTATCGCCGTACAGTTAAAGCTCGCATGGAATCTATGCGCTTGTCTTATTTACAGAGCAATAAAACCTGACTTTAGATTAAGTAGTCCAGTTTTGTCATCAGTTCAACTCGCAACCATAGTGGATGTGTATTAAGAACGTAAACACTGCTTTCACCGAGCTAACTACGCGCTCACTTCCTTATCGACGAAGTAAAGAGCACAATGGTGTACCAACGTCACGCGAACTCACGATTAAAGAGTTCAAATCTGAACTGGCCTTTTATAATTATATGCCAGCAAATATTTAAACTTAAACACAATGAGCACGTGAGGGTTTTAAAGTTGAATGTTGGATTGAAAATAACTTAGGCGAATAATAGACTTCTAGATTTAAGATCTGTGCTTGACATTTTTCCACAATTAGTACTCGTTATAAAAAATTTAAAATTAGTTACAATTAAAACTCGTTACAAAAAATGTAAGGACCTCTTGAATAGTCTGAAGGTTGCTCAGCGTGCTATGGAGTCGGCTATGTAAGGTGTTTCCCTGCGCAATAAAATCCGAAACGAGGATATCCGTAGGAGAACTAGGGTACCCGACATAGCCCACAAGATAAGCAAGTTGAAATAGCAGTGTGCAAGGCAAATAGTGCGGAGAACCCAGGGCCGATAGGGCACAAAGATTCAACGGATGGACGGATGATCTGATCTGATCTAGAGATCGGCCCGCGTAGAAATTATTAGAGGAGGCTTTCTTAGTTCAGGAGTGGACATAGTAGTATGTACAGATAATAATAAGTAAGCATATTTTATTTAATTAAAGGAATAAATCTTTAGTTCACTCCGACTGAGTGTTTCGAGGAGTCAAAAATCTTTATTTATCCGTTTCGCTATTAAATCACGTATGTAAAAATCTCATTTGTTATTTATCACGTTGTCACAAAATAAGGTTAGCTTAAGTTTTGAAAAGTCTGTAACCCCTGATAACCACAAATGATATAACAATATTATTTTCTTCAACGTAAATCATAAATATCATAATATTTATGCCATTTAACTGTAAGTTAAGCAACGACAATATCCGCTAATTGTGCACAAGGTATAAAGTACCAGATCCAAGTATTTTGAAATACCAAAGTCATTCTGTCGTTAAAGTGACGTATCAAGATCGATTGCCCCACAAGAACTACAGTAATCACGAAGCTCATTTATGGTCTAAACCCAACAATTTCACGATAAAATCCTTTAAACGTAAAGGAAACATTGAAAAGGTGTTACCTCATTTTGAGGAATTTAGTTGTTATTTCTAGCTTTAAATCCCAGCAAACGGGTACTAATCAACGATTTTTATCGTTATTCGTTGTTTTACATTAGGAGTTCACAATACATTATGAAAATGTTTGTGTTCTTTTGTACAATGAAAAGGCAAAACCAGAATGGTCAAAGAAATTGGATAACTAGTAAGTTTTACGTCTTTAGTGTTTGTTCATTTTGTTAAGAAGAACATAATTATTGTCAAATTAATTAGAGTTGACTTATTTTTGACGACCCGTTTCATGTAACGATAGATAGATTCGGTACTACACAAAGGGTTCCGGGTTCGATCCTCTGGCAGCACAAGCATTTCTGTGCAAGAACATGTCTGTTTATATTGGTCTGAGTGTTTATATGTATCATATGTATTTATTTACAAAAAAGAAGTATATAATTATGTTTATCCGTTGACTAGTGACAGGCTAGTGCTTAGTTTGCGCTAGATGTCGCTGTGTGTATGTCAGTGGATATTTATAAATTCCGAGTTAAATTCGAAGCTTCAGAATTCCGAATGATTCAGCATTCCGTTTACCAATAAATTGATATAATTCCTGTTGTTACAAAGCCGAAATTTCATAAGTATTAATTTTAAGAATAACTATTTTAGGAATGCCGAACTATAAATTTTGCGGATCAATAATAATCCCAATTGTCATTATACGAATCCAAATGTCAACAAAAACAAAACAGCCTGAAAATGCCTTGTAAATCTCCATAACCAAATCGGTAGCGACTTCAATCACCAAAGTAGAACAAAGTAAAGGTTAGCTAGCATGCAGGCAAGCAAGCAGGCATGCGTGCAGGTAAGAATGCGGGCATCCGTGAAGCAAACCCACAGTCAAAATTGTATGCAATCTAGCATGCAGGCATGTATACGTTTTGCTCTTCTCCTGCGCTGCAGAATGTGTAGTCCTTACGCCCGTGCGTAACGAAACTTAGGCATCCACGCACGCTTCCTTAGTTTCATTTTTCAGTAAACAACTGCAACAGCAAATCTGCATTTCAACAATTATTTCCATCCTTGAATTGTTAATGAAGCAGATAGGTATTTATATTGCAAAGAAAATAAGTTGTCATCACTAACTAATAAATTCGTTTTAGTGCAGCTATTAAATTAATTTCTGAGTTATAACTTAAAAACAGCAAGCATTAAACGTTTTTCTATTCTATTCTATTCAAAACAAAAAATAAAAGTTCACAAATTTTACGTCATTTTTTCAAAGCAGATGTTCCTCTTGAGACAAAAGTTCAAGTTAAACGCCAAATTTTCGGTAGAAATACATAACGCTAAGTTAAAATTTTTGAATCTCAATTTATAAGAATTTCAAAGATAGTCACACATGTTACATATTTATTAGGTACTACTACTAGCGATCCGCCCATGCTTCGCACGGGTGCAATGGTGATATTCGTAATAGGCACGCTCCCGCCTGAATCTCGCCTTTGAATTTAAAAGTATGATGTTTTAACAAATTAGATTTTAAGTACGTAGTTATTTTACTCACTGTCATGTCCCTCTTTCCTAAATTGAACCCAAGGGGGAAGATGGTCACGCGGCGTTCCATTTTATGGCAATAGGTATCTTACGTGAGCACGTAATCGCTTAGAAATCGCTATCAGGAACCTACTATCATGATATAAATAAATTTTGGCTAGATGTGGTTCTAAAGAATCTTAAACAACATCGTGCAGGACTTGAATCGGCCTCAGCATTCCTAAATGCAACTTTGCGGAAAGCTAATGAGTTTTGACCTCTGTGACTGGATCAGGCAGTGGAATTACTGGATACCGTGAAATAAGTTTTGAAATTCTAATCTATTATTTTTGTTGACAATGTTGTATTGTTTAATTTAAAAAACGTTTGGTTCCACTGTTTTCACCTAACGATGACCTTATTGCTTATCCTGGAAATTACAAAAAAAAAACATTTTCAAATCTAGAGTAAGTCAAACCTATTATAATAAATATCATATTATGCATCATCACATCATAGACATTGTCGTCATTAGTTTTCTTTAAAACAAAAAACAAAACGTATAAAGTTTTTTTTTACGTTTTGTTTAAACGTATAAAGTTTTATTTTTACACAATACCTGTTACACTACCTGCTTCGGCAGTAGTTGACATAATAACCAATAACAATATTACTTCCAAATTTTTTAATACATATGCCCATGCAAAACTATATCCACAGTGACCCGTTAACCATGACGTCACAAGTGTCCCTTCCAGCGGTCGTAACTCACGAGCTAAGTCCCCACACGTCGGATCCCATGTCTTGCTGATCCCCTTTGATTGGATCACGATGTGACGCTGATCAACTATCCGAAGATATATTTGTCACTACCCAATACCGGGCTTTAAGCAAATTCGGACGTGCAGGGTAATTTCAAAAGCCGCTAGTGCGATGTCGTCAAAATTAATCTGGCCTCAGCCGGATAAGTGGTTCGACTGATGGCTGTTTTATATTAATGTAGGTGCATTTAGTTGAGCGCTGCACTGAAAGTGATATAATGTTATCCGATGACAATGAAGGGTTTGTGTTTTTTTTTTTTCAGTTTGTTTCACAAATTACATGCTGAATAACCTGATTTTCTGTAATAAACGTGATTCTGTGCTACGCAGGGCGCATTAAGCCATTCGATCCGGCTTAAATATTATCTTGGCCATTTGGCCTGCATGGTGGGTAACGGCCCAACCTCCTTTATGAATGAATGCATGAATCTACAGTGGAATGTTGAGGCTAATGATGATAAGATACATAGTAAATTTTGAACGTTTTCTTCACAGTACAACTACTTATTTGTGGATTGTCTCAGAGTTGCCGATACACAGAACCAAATAATGTACACTATATTTGTCTTAACTCCTAAACAACCTACATATTTCCTATACCCGATGATTGAGATCGCTACTTCGGCGATCTTTGTCCAACAGCGCCAAATAGCACGTAATATTTAAATATATATTTTTCGGTTGATAACTTTTGAATGTATTTCAAAATCATGTCGCCTTAACGTCTTCATCTGAGACGACAACTGTGTCAAATCGAGACACAATAGAAAATGTATTGTCAGTCGTGCCCTGTACTAAAGATGCTACCGACTATCGAAGAGTATAAAAACTTTGGTAATAAAAACTGAGTTTCCTGCCCAAGTTTTCTCAGTAGAATCAACTCTCTGAACAGGTCGTAAGTTTAAACTAGTTTTCAACATTTTTTTTGGCGATTTAAAAGCGACTCCTAAAATGAATCAATAATGAATTTAATTGAATAAATAGAAATTAATTTTGAGTTTGAAGTACAGACATACTATGACTGGAGTTATAGTATCGACATGTAAAAGCGATGCTAAGAGTCATGTAATAAATGCATGCCTAAAATGCATTGGTATGAAGATCAAACAAACATCAATTAATGCATGTAAATGATGAATATTATTTTTAATTAGGCTAAATATTATATATTGTCATTGAATGTAAATGGACAGTTCGCATAATGAAAATGTTTATGATACTAAACGTATTTACTAAACATTGACTAATAAATTTTTACAGTACTGTATGTTTTTTGTACACGTATCGTATACACATAATTATTCAAAGAAATAAATTATCTGCATATATGGTTACACATTTTTCCTTTCATCAATTTTAACGTAATTTATTAATTAACCAAATTTGATACCCAGGATCCTTTGAAAGATTGTTAATTAATTTGGGAGCTTTATTTAACAATAGCAGCGCTAAAGCTGTGCCTATTCTTAATATATATGGGAAGTCTTATATATTCATACTTGCACAAAGGAGCTTCAAACAATAGAGACTAAGAAAATATTTTCTTACATAAGATACAATTATTTTCCACTCTATCAAAGTAACAATTATTAGATAACATACTATACTAGAGGGCAAAAGTACGTGCTGATCTAACTTTTTTAGTCTTGCTAATAAATGTTAAAGAGCGTTGAGCACATATTAAATACTCAATGTTTTATCTGCCTTTCAAAATTAAGTTGTGGCATTTTTTGTATATAAATTATTTTATTGTTACATTTTAGGAAAACTTACAGCTAATGTTATTTAAGACACATAATAAATATAAATATCGAAGGCCATTTAAAAGTTTCCACATGTAACACAAAGTATAAAGTTAAATTTTTAACACAAAAAAAAACATGAGTAGGCAGACAGACTCAGATAAATAATAAACTAACTGTTTATCTAAGCAAATAAATGAACATCAATACTATCTTAATATCAGCTCTTGCGGCCTGTGGCGTGATTTTCCTGACGATTACCTCATTGACAACTAAAACCAAAGGCTTTTCATAGCCGTCAAAGTACGGAACCATCTTCATTCTTAAACAATTGAATCATTCGGCTTATTAACTAAGAAAATCGCATAACTGTCAATACGAGTTCTTCCCGTGAGGCTCGAACCCACAACCCCCGTTAGGTACGGGTATCAATACAAAGTCAAGCATCAGGACACTACAACACAGAGACACTGACAAATATAATTATAATAATGTAAAATAAAACTTCTACTTCCTGTTAATTCTAACCATAATATTATATTTATTCTTTTAGGAACTGAAAAAAATAAACAGTATTTTCATACATTTAATAAAAGCTAACATCAATTAGCCAAGACTAACTTCGGTTCAAGACGCTTTTATTATGTTTCGCCTTAAGGTCATTAACAAAATCAATACAATTGCATAAATCTTGTATATGCCTAGTTTTATTTAATTTTTTAAGATATTGTAAGGATGTCCTACTTAAATTGAAATAATGATGACTGTTTGATAGTTTTATTAAATATATCAATAGTTATAAAATGATATAACATATCATAATATTAATTAGTATTTTTAAAGTTCTTAGATCCTTTACTTCAAGTTACGTTCAAATATCAAATATCAAAACCATTTATTTCAAATTAGGCTTACAAAAAGCACTTATGAACGTCAAAAAATACACAAAAATATAATAAAAAACAATTAAAATACTAAACTAAAAATATGAATTTTGATGCTTTGAAAAAAGCGCTTCAGTGGTTTGGCCTGTTGTCGTTAGTTACACCTTTGTAACTAGTAGGTTAATAAATGATTTCATAAGCAATTTATAATGGCAACATAATAACATAAGCTGTAGTAACCAGCAACACATTGTTAGAAAATTTGTCTTTTTCGATTTGCACAGCAACGTTAACAAAATCCGCTGCCGGAACTAAATGCGGACCTACATTGTGACGTCAATCCGAGTTGAGTCCGTGTAACAAAACACTGCAGTGCCCGTAAAAGCCCCTTCAGAGCCCCGTTGTATAAACAAATTGGAATCTACATTTACATTGCCGATTACGCAAACTTCACTGTCGGACGTCCCCTGTGACACATAATTACCCTGGTTCATGTTGATTACACAATATTTCGTTTTCCAAATAAAACGATTCCGGGTGATTTTGACCGTTGGCCTGTCGAACGGGAATTCCATTGCGCGACCTGTGGAAATCGTAAATAGTCGCACGACCCCGGAACTGTCCTGTTTGGAAAACAATGTATAACATTTTGTTTGCAAATGTAAAAATGTGAATGTAGAACTCTCTCGTAAAAATGCTTTGTGTGCAGTCCAAACAAACAATGCCATGTGTTTTTTTTTGGAAATGTTAACCAACAGTAGGATAATATATACCTGCAACGAGTATAAATATGTTAGGGGATACAAAATAAGAATGAGGTATGCTAAGAGTCACGTGAGTGAAAGAAGAATAATAAAGCAGGTCAATTTTGCGATTAGCGGTCTGAGATATCTTAAGAATAGTAGAATCCTTATGAAGGCTGGGCTCCCAAGCAGAAAGAATGCATGAAAAGTTTGATGGATGCGGTGGAAGCTAGGCAAGTATGAGGGGCGTTCTGTCATCTCTGCCTTTCCCTTTCACGTTGGAGTTCAAGTGTGATCCAAGATCAAGACCTGTTAACCCAATATCTTTCTTACCAAACTAAAAACATCTGCTTGCCTTCTTTATTTAATATAATTACCATGTACGTACAACTATGAAAAGAATTATAATAAACCGAAATTAATGCCCGCTATTGTGTGTTTTTCCCTTACCTAGACCTAGAAAGGTTGTTTGTAACCAGAAGAACGATAAATGATGAGCACTATTTAGAGGCGTTAGCGCATCTTGACCTGGTTAACCTTCTACTACGCAATTTTATCCTTACGAATAGGTATGACGGAACACAATTAGAACATTATAAACCGCAATATGTCAATGTCGCTGTCATCACAGGAAGACATTTCGCTGTTTAATTTTGGAACCCATCGCTTTTGATCGATCGTACACATATTTCTGGACTACCAATTAAATTACTTTAGGGAAGCAATGAGGAAAGTTTGAAGATTGAGACATGTTAACATAACTGAAGGATTTACATCCTGAACTATAAATGTAAAACAATCTCAATTTGTTTTATGTATATCATAATGATAATAATTCATCTATTTTATCTCTATTCAACCTATCGCAGTCCACTGCTGGACATAGGCCTCCCTCATTTTGCGCCAGATAACCCGGGCCTCCGCTTTTCTCATCCAGCCTCCACCAGCGACCTTTCACAAGTCGTCGGTCCATCGGGCCCGAGGGCGTCCTACGCTATGCTTGCCGAGACGCGGTCTCCACTTCAGAATCGTCTGCTCCAACGGCCATCGGTTCTACGACATACGTGACCAGCCCACTGCCACTTCAACTTGCTGATCTGGCGGGCTATGTCGGTAACTTTAGTTCTTACGGATTAAATCATTTCTGATATTATCCCTAAGTGAGACCCCGAGCATAGCTCGCTCCTATTTTATCAATGTATCCTAAATATAATACCGATAAGTATTGCGATCTGCATGAACGTGTCCAACTGAAGGAACTGGGACAATGCTATGAATACGAGCTTAATCAACGATGATATTCTGTGGAATACCAACATAATAGATGTAGCAGCTACGAGTATGCATTGGAAATAGAATGCAATTCAAAATTAACTAACCGTTTCATCTTGTATGAAACTTTTGTAAAATTCCAAGCATTGAACTTTTTGCTTTTACTCAAAGTTGACATGTATTGTTTTGACTTTAAAAATGGAAACTGACGACAGTTTTAGTTCGTTGCATGTGTAGCAACAAATGAGGGCCTCATAGGTAACAACTACGTATAAAGTTTTATGAATCGAGAACTGTGCTCGAGTTGCCTACGGTTTTCATTTCAGTGGGGAGTAATATTGTACTTTTCTATAAAAAGCTGTAGGTACTAACTTCAGCTTACGTTTATTTTTAATGTAGCGTTTACATTGTGATATTTTTTATGAGCTGTCCCTTGTTGCAATATATTAATGGGAACACTTTTATTTACTTCAGTTACACCGACACATTGTTTTGCGTATATCTAAAATATTTGTTTACTTGGAACAGTAATATTAAAGCATTCCTTGTAATCGCCATGCAAGAAAAGTGTTTTGTTAAGGTTATAATTTCTTAGCACCTAGTCACCTACACAGCTCTTCATATACAAAATAGTATAATTAATAATACCTATATTTGCAGTATTATAAGCAATTTTGTGGCAGTGCGCGCGGCATAATTAGCCGTATAGTGCGTACAGCTGATGACTGATGGAGTGAAAAGGTTCACTAGTGGCGTCTAAGTAACGGGAAAAGAAGCGTTGACCACTCTTCAATCCGATGAACCGATGAATTAGTCGAAGTGATGGACAGTAGATTATTGTCGACTGCTAGGGATTCATCTGCGTGGAAGTTATTATGAACGGCCATCGTTTAGCAAAGGACATATGGGGTTTATAATACTCTCGCGTGCAAGTAAATCGACTCAAGCCTCAAGTGCGCATAAAAAGTGATATAACTAAAAAATGACTTATTTTACCTCTATATAATGTTTTACATAATTAAAGCCTAGTAATTAGGCTTTCAAATGGTAGCATAATATCAGTAATTTAAATAAACACTTGTACTTAGAATGCAACTGAACGCAACCTCCCGTAAACTGCTCTGCGCTCTATTCACAACTTGCGCGACACAACCCCCTATAAAACCCCCTGTAATCGTTTTTTTCTTATCAGTCGCTCATTAGACGTTGACCTGAACACATCTCTGCAAATTGAAGCCGTCATTTGAAGAAAATTATGGATACAACACCTGAAGAAGCCGCTCAAGTCGTTGCCCAAGTGTGCTGTTGCAAGAAGGGTTGAACCAGCGAGAAGTCGCTCGTCGTTTGAATATGAGTCAGTCCGCTGTCTCGAGAGTATACAGAAGGTTTCAAGAGACTGGTGCCTTCACTCGGAGGCCTAATACCAGCCGACGCCGGTGCACCTCGGAGCGTGACGACCGGTTTTTGGTCTCGACCTCTCTCCGAAATCGACACCTTACCGGCGTAGATGTGCAGCAGGAGCTACGTCAAGTTCGCGGGGTGACTGTCAGTCAGTGGACAGTTAGAAGAAGGTTGAAAGAAGCTAACCTTACTCCGAAAAGACCCGCTACAGGCCCGAAGTTGACCACAGCTCATCGTCAAGCACGCCTTCACTTTGCTCGAGAACATTTGGATTGGAGCATAGAGCAATGGCAGTCAGTCCTGTTCACAGATGAGACGAGGATGTGTCTCCATGGCAGCGACAGGAGAGGTCGGGTATACCGTCGTCCCGGTGAACGGTTTTCACAGTGCTGCTTTGTGGAAACCGTTGCATATGGTGGCGGATCTTGCATGATGTGGGCTGGAATTTCCTTAGAAGGCAAAACGGACCTTGTTTTCGTTCCTGGGGGAGGCCGGGGAGGAGGTCTGACCAGTGATACATTGAAAATGTTCTACTGGATCAAGTTGTCCCTTATCAAGGCTTTATTGGGGAAAATTTCATCTTGATGCATGACAATGCCCGATGTCACACTGCTCGGGCCACACGTGATTTCCTGAACGAAGTTGGAATTCACACTATGCATTGGCCAGCGCTCAGCCCCGATTTAAATCCCATTGAGCACATATGGGACGAGCTCAAAAGGAAAGTTAGAGCGAGGAATCCAGCTCCGACAAACATCAATGAGCTCAAGACTGCGTTGGTAGAAGAGTGGGGTCGAATACCACAATCATCCATTAAAAAGTTGATAAGGTCGATGAAGAATCGCATGAGAGCAGTGATCAGAGCTAGAGGAGGGAATACCAAATATTGACACGAATAATTTTTTTATCTTACGCACATTTTGTTTCATTTAAACACAATAACCCCATACTGTGAAATTGTATGAATTTTCAACATTTTTTACATTATCATTAGCATTAACCGTTTTTACTAAACTACTGAATCGATTTTCATGCAACTTACACCATTTTAAAGCTCAATTACTAGGCTTTAATTATGTAAAACATTATATAGAGGTATAATAAGGCATTTTTTAGTTATATCACTTGTTATGCGTACTTGAGGCTTGATTCGATTTACTTGCACGCGAGTTTATTATGTTGATTCTATTCACTGACGTGACACTAATTACGTCTTCCGAACCCAAGCCAACTCCGCCAGCCTTATGTGTTCTGCTGACCAACCAACCATGTTTAAGATATTCTTATAATATTTGTTACTATCTATGCCGTACTCTGAAATCTAGAGTAACATAAACCCCAATGACCTAGTTGATAATAATATTCAGAATTCAGAATATTCAGATTCAACATAAATCAATGAAAAGTTTATTCCAAATGCAAATGGAGAATACAGTGACACGTACAATACCTGATCATATTCTATGCTAACACTTTGATGTAACCCCATATAACACAGCGTTCTCTTTGACCAAATACTGATGTATGCACCTCACGGTGAAGCTTACCTCTCCGTATGTTAGAGCTACCGCATACAATCTAGGGTTACCAATAAACTAAATATTGTATTGTATATATCCATATATATAGTCATACATCGTCAAAAGCTTTAAATGACGTTAAGATTTAAAGGGATTAACCCGTAATTCTTTAACCGCCTCATTGATCAATATTTGTAGAAGGGTCAGCAGTGCCATGTTCACTGTGTGGTTAGTAGTAAATAAATAACTATTGAGTGGCTGCAAGCGTAAACCATATATATTTACCATTGCAACAAAAGTATCGAGTTTATATTTTTTTCTGCTTTAAATGCAAAACAAATTATTAATAAAAAAACATAATTCTGGAAACATGCTATATTATATGACATAACTAATTCTTAGCTTCGATTTAATTTTATTATTTTAAGTATAATATGACACATCATCAACTACATTTTTTCTACTAAATATATTTAAACACTATTTGGCACAAACCTCTATCACCATCCATATTAAATTTATAATAATATGTCCATAGTGAAATCTCTGCCCACCATTGACAACCCTAGGGATGCGTCACGTTTCTGATACAAAATCGAAACGATATATCCATCACTCGTACCCACGGGTATTTAGTACTGAACAAAAACTATGCTCAGTTTTCCTGTGAACATAGATATATATTTTTACCTTGCTAATTATTCTGATTAGTCTCGTATATATTTCAATCTATGCTTAAATAGTTTTAATATATATGATTAGTTCCCTACAATATTATTGAAGAGTTACTGATTACATATTAATGTATGCTATATTTCATATCACTTCTTCTTTGCTTCGACCTGTTGTAGTGCAGCTGGACATAGGTCCCACTATTTTGCGCCAAATATCCCGAGCCCCGTTTTCCTCATCCAGCCTCCACCAACAACCAATTCCTATAGTCAACAAATATAATATAATATAATGTTTTGTCAGCTAAGAGTTCTGCTACAGTGTAATAATATTTTATTAACAACATTTGGCCGCTTCCTTATAATTGTTTCATTCTGTTTTTTTTCTTTTTTACAATTATAGGTTCACGTTTGACGCCGCTTTGCCTGATGTTAAGCACAGACGATGCGCCTAGGATGGATCCCACTTACCTAGATAAGAACCTATTCACTCTTGATTTAAAAATCCCCAGATTGTACTTTTCGGGAAACACAAACTCGGCAGTGAGTTCCACTGCTTCGCAGTGTGAATGAAAAACGAGGATTCAAAGCGCTTCGTACTACACTATGGAATATCCACCATGTACAGATGGCGTTTTGCTGACTGCCGAGTAGTCCCATGCGAAAATGGGCTTGGTGGAACAAGGTCATGCAGTTCTCGTGCACACTCCCCGAAGTGTATACGGTAGAAAACCGAGACACTTGTGACTCGACGCCGGTGTTCAAAGCTTTGCAGCCGACTCTCGATCAGAGAGTCATTTCCAATCAATCTTTTGGCACGCCTCTCGATCGACTCTTGTCTCTGACCTTGGTTGATGATTGTATAGTCGAGGTGACAGAATATATATTAAGTAATGTTGTTTTGTTGTCCGAAATACATAGTTTATAGTCATGTCTCTTTCCTGTATGTTGGTCAAATTTATTTATGTTATTATTAATTAATAAAACAACAGCATAAATATAAAGACATAGCAGTGACCGTATGTTTCACTTTATAAAGTACGGTTTGCAGCTAGTTATTTGTTAAATACGAAACACAGCCCTTACGCATCTCTTTTGTGCCCAGAATGCCATTTCTTTATTGGAGTCTTTATTGGTAATTTTGTCTCAATTTAATAAGCATTCCTTTTGTTTTATCGCAGGATTTTAATTGATGACACCATTAGACAATTCATCATAATACTTGTAACCGGAATACCAAATTTACTGTAACGTTGAAACTTGTCCTAATGTCAAGTAAATTTGAACCATTTATCCAGCATTACTTAGACGTGAAAGTTGTCGTGATAATATCTAAATATATATAACTCAAAGGTGACTGACTGAGTGCTTCATCAACACACAGCCCAAACCACTGGACTGATCGGGCTGATATTTGGCATCCAAGACGTAAGGATCCGCTAAGAAAGTATTTTGATTAAATTTACCCTTTTTAAAATAATACACCTTAACACGAGCGAAACCGTGGGCAAATGCTAGTTATATATAAAAATATAGTGCATTATCAGCACGAAAACATAACCTGTATCGTGCCGAACAAATCGCAAGAAAATAATAAGTATATGAAAACCTTGGAGACAACTTCCTCACAGGCATTGTTAAAGACGGAAACTTTTAACAATAGCGCGGATAAAGTTTCAAATGATGCGTTTTTGTTAAAGTTAGCATAATACAATTTACTAAGAAGGCAATAAGAATACAATGATATTATAGAACTTGCATCCACAGAGGAAATTCTCAAGAAGATTGTTTTTAATCAAAGATGCAAGCAAATAGCTAGCTAATAGGATGGAGGTTTATTAAATATGTATTTTTATTTTATTGTTTTTATATTTGTTTAAGATATCGTAACATACTAAGCTTATACATGGATGTGCACTTAATCTGCCTGTTTCAGTTATTTATTTTCCTTTCTTAGGACTGCTGGAAGAGATTCCATATGGAATAAGTAGTACCTTTGTACTTATATTTCAATCACATTTGTTAATTGTCTATGTTTATGTGTGCATAAATAATAAATAAATAGCTTCCTAAATTATGAGTATTAAATGTCACTTTGACTTACTTCGAAATTAATTATCTTGTTGTTTGTTTGTAATTACAATTAATTTAATAACAGTGACGAAAAGTAACTTTTACTATTCATGAACAGCCAGCAATATAAGTAATATGTACCGTGAGTTAACGGCAGATTATAATATAAATAACTATAGCCATAGTATTTCTTCAGGTACTAGACTCGATACTGAATCTTACCTAGACCTAGGTACCACCGTAGTGCCAGATATCGTCCCGTAAAACACGAGTGTTATGCACTTTAAAATAGGCTTTCGGGATGAAGGCAACTAGTAACCTTACCGGGGTACTTATAAGAGACCTAATATCTGTTCTGTGGTATCGCGTACAGTGCGGTATTGACGGAGAATAATAACTGCCTATCAGTTGTTCGCCTCCTTCAATGCCGCTCTGACATATACAGGCGTATCACTTACCACACGGTGAACATTTTGACCGTCCGGTACATTTTAACAAAAAAACGTTTTTTTTTGTTGATAATCCAATATTATCATTAAAATATACAAAAATTTTACTTCACGACACTTCACGCCTTCTTGCCAAGGAACCGTCAAGCTACTTGTTTAAAAATAAATTACTATGACATCTCGCGACTCGTCAGTCACTTTACAAAATTGACTACTTGACTTATACTGTCTACAGTTTCCTCTCATTATCTCTATTTATTTTCTGCCTTTATATTTTTTGAATTAAGTTTTGGTATAAAAAATATCTTCATTAACACATGTGAGTTACTAATGATTAGTAAGCCCCACTTGTGTTTGGCTATTATGTTGTATTTTCATAAAACTCATCCGCGCTGTAATTTAATTTATGTAAAAGAACACATTTCTTTACTTCTTATAATGTTTGTTAAAATTTAAAAGTGCATCTATAACATACTTTAACACAGAATTCGCCAAGAGGAGGAAACTATATTTGTTTTGTATATAGGATTGAAGTTTATCCATGTTTATACTCGTTAAATCAGCAAGAAATAACCAGCCACTGTGTAACCAGCTCCTGTATGTTCCAATCAAAACTGCAACTCGCATACAAATTGTGTCATCCGTACCCATATAAATACCGTAAAACAATGACAGTATTCCACAATTTATCCTCGCTTAATAAATCACATCGCATTCATGATAATATAAAAGCTTTGAGAGCAACAAAATATACAAAAATGGCCCAAATGGACGCTTAAAATCTTTGCCAAAAAACGTAATATTTCCATCCGTTTACATCCAAAACAATTGCGAAAAATTTATAGTAGGCATTAATTAAAAATTTAATAAGATTCCGCGAAAAGCGTATTTTATAACAAAGGAGACCACCTCACAATGTGATGAAATAAGTCAAACAATAATTTCGTAGCGAAATGTGGCTAGCTTCTTTGTTTTAATAAATTTTAATTAAGCGTTATTACATTTGATCCGCCCATTTCTTTATGACAGATTCGTTTTATCTTCTGAACTGAAATACACCCCACATTTGTAATTTGGATTCAAACTTGTGATTTTAAGAATCTTAGCTAAAAATACTTATTTGTGTATTGGCAAGGCCAATACGCAAATAAACGGTGTTGGCTTTAAAATGACCTTGATTGACACGGCATAAATAATGTTATTGTTACTTTTTTACTGTTTTATTTATTTAGGTAAAAACCCAATAGGCATAGTCCTATGACAGTGTCCCCATTTGTCTTTAAGTATATCAATCATATTTACTGCGGTTTGAGGTATAATACCGTGATACCACTACGAACGAACTTACCCATTCCTACCTATGCATGGGTTACGCACTAAAATTATTTGAAACGATGCTTTATTTATCTATTTTTTACGTATTCAACACAATCTAGACGCATCTACCTATTTAGTAAATGATTATCTAAAATATTTGTAGCATAACACCTACAATATATCTATTCATCTATATAAAGTTATACATTTTTATTTGACACTCGGATCCTACCCAAGTTTTAATTTCAAAATATAGATAACGTGTTAACCACTATAAATTTCCATGACGCTATAAATCAATCAAAAGGTACTTTGACTACGCGATGATATTATTCATTAAGAATTAAATATGAAACGATCGTTATGACCTAAAGTTTAAACAATAACGGTAGCTCACGATGGTTTTTATATTCATACTCGTAAAATAATAATTGTTCACAAAGGTCCTAACTTTTGAAAATTATATTTAAGTCCAATGGTGATTATTTAGTAATAAATAATTGAATCTAATATCATAGCACAAGTTTGTCGAAGTAAGAATAAAATACTTTTTTTTTAATAAGTCGACCTGTATTTCGTTACACAAGCATGCAACCATCATCATCATCAGCTCATTAAACGTCTGCACAAAGATAAAACGAGCTTACTCGTAATCTGTGCCTTAGTCGTCCACGCGGGCCCAAAGTTGATGACTTTATTTATTACAAGTCGATGTCCACACCAATAAACATTGGTGTGGACAGCTGCCTTCCGATCTGGAGGGTGCAGGTTCAAATCCCGCACGTACCAATGTGTTTTCGATTTTTTTAAATATATGTACGTTTATCCGACGCTACGAAGAAATTCAAAGGTCGTGTGAAGTCAGCCAATCCGGACTGGGCCAACATGGACGCCTTAGGCCCCTGTATGGATAGGCTCGTGCCCCTCGATATGAAATAAATGAGCTGATATTGATGACAAGTAAAGTTGTCACATAACACATTATGGTACTGTACGATCATGATATTGCTTTCATATGAACATCTGGTGTTAATTGACATTTTTATCTTATTTTTTCTTTTCTTCATAATAAGGTACAATACATTGAAACACCTACATAAATGTGTAAAGTTAATCAGTTTGAGTACCGTGAAACTAAAAAAGCGATATACGCAACCTGTGAAACGGACAAATAAATTTATGTTCATAATATCATGATTTTATTAATCCTATTTTGCGTATAATTAAAGCAAATAAGCAATAAAGACACCGAAGTTGCCAGCAATTAAATTGGTAAAACCAATGTGCGCTTTTGCACTGATGCGCTATTCCTCAGACCGGCAAACGATGTGGGAAACATTGCGGGAATTCAGTCTGCCGTTTCTCGGAAACGCAGTCTCCTACTTTTCAGTAATGCAATCATTCACTTCGCATGAACGCAATCATCCGATTTTCGGGCATGCAGTCGCAAAGTAAGGTGACAGTCACCGGGATCAGCATTGCCTAAATAATAATTTTGGAATATTTAACTTACTTTGTTTGTATGAGAAATAAATTTCTTTTAACCTACTTTTGACCTGCTTTCCTCAAGCAATACATAGTCCTAATCTAGATAAAAAAAAACATCAAAAATTGTGTTAATTCTTCGTGATCGTATACTCAATATGGTGTAGCTGCTCAAATGTTAAGCGGAAAAACAATAGAAAATCGATTGCAGCGGCGAAACAGTGGAGCGGATATTAAATAACTGTTTCAAATGAAATTAGCCGTAATTATTCAATAAATAACGCTGATATTATTTCAAAACAATCCAATCAGTTGTTTATTTTGTGCAAAATATTATCTATAAGAAGTGTTATTGTCGACATAAACAGTATCCTACGTACTTTGCACTCTTTGTGTTAATATATTTTTGTGATGCCTCTGCTATTTTTATTCATCTGTCACTGGCAACAACCCTGACTGGAATACATCAATTAAATGCCGTCCCACATTGACCGAACAGCTAAATACTCTTTACATGTCTGGGATATAAATTGTTTGGTCGCTTGCAATTTTCCTCTCTGGCTTACACGCGACTTCAATTTGCGGTAACCGTGAGCGTTCAAGCCAATAGCCTCGCAAATCCATAAGAGTGCTCTCGAATGAACATTAATTAAATGAGAATTAATTGCGTATTAATACAGAACAATAAATGGGTTGGTTAATTAATCATGAGCGGCACCTGTTCACAATAAAGCGGCGACACTGCGCCAGATTAATTTGTTTGGACATTGCAAGCTGTAAAATACCTTCAACATTAACAGATAATGGTAACGTCCAACTGTCATCATCAACTATGGTATAATTTAATTACTCAATTTTCATTAAAACATAGTAAAAGGATATTTTTAAAAATGATTCTCCCTAAACGTTATTTTATACCAATATTCAGTTACACATTGTCGTTTTTACGTATAAAATATTAACACAAAACTCCAGCTCTTTAAGTATGTATATTGAAAAAATTGCTGAAACATCTTTACCGTAAACCACTTTTATCACCGCCAAATTTCGAGCGCACTATCCATTAATCCGGGAGATTTTCGATGTATTTTCGTTTTTGGAGAGGTGGGTTCATTAATTACCGGCCGTATTTTTGTCGCTGTCCATTAGAGATACGTCGCGCAGCCATTACGAAGAGATTAATGACTCGCCTAACGAAAATCTAACACCGTTTTAAACATTCGCATGGACGGACACCGTGCAATGGATAATTATAGCCTACAGAATGCTTATGCTCTGTGAAATTTACACTTATCTCTGTTTTCATTATTTGTGCCTTGATTGGTAGAAATTAAAGTCCTTAGAGAATTTTAATAAAAAGAAGACAGACGATGTACCTAGCTGTCTTGCTTTGTATTGTGTGTCAGTCAAAGGTACGAGTATTTATCGAAACCGTCAAACCAGTTTCATTGAAGAAGAATAATATAAAACAGTTGTTCTCATTTCATTTTTTTAATAGGCTTCCTCCTGAACAAAGATTATCCTGAAGTAAGAGATGTCATCCAAGTATGAAGTAAGAGGAATAATGAAGTAAGAGGAAATCCTATACACTTAGTTTTTGTATACCACAGATAAATTTAAATATATAATATACAGATCTATGAAAAACTGTTCCAGTGTGTCTCTATTATAGAAGAGACCTCCTATCTTCTACATATATATTTGTTGTAATTTATATTGTCCCATAAATTTAATAAAAATATTACCGTCGGATTTCGTTTATTTACTTACTGCAAATTAATAATTAGTCTTGCACTCACCATTTACTCACATAATTATACATAAAATAAAGTATGAGTCAATTAGCCATAAAATAATAATCTTATCTCATTATAAACTAAATTTTACCTAAGAATATATTTGTTAAATTCAAACCATTTTCTTGTAAATGATTATTCCGTTTTTCAATTATTCCGTATTTGTATTAACAAATGCAATTTATAATACGGTTTTGAATAAGTTGAATATTGCGTACAAATGAGACACCGGGTTAGAGGAAACTTTCGAGGATCATCTCGTTAGCTTCCAATTAGTGTTGGGATTCAACGTTTCTATCGGTCATCATTATTATTACACTTTTAATGAAGAGGAGGTTAATAACGCAAACAAACCAGATATTTATTGATGAACAAACTTTAACGATAGTCTAAATGTTTAAAATTAAGAAACAACAACACGAATCACTTGATAGAAAATATGATACTCTTCAAACAGTTTTTGATAACAACACAAGTTTAAAGATTATAATTATTTTTGAGTGAAGGTAAAGGTATTATATTAGAAGTACCAAAGCGAATCAGAAGAAGTTGCTTTTTTAACAGCAAAATCCATACCTGCATTTTAGAAAAACACATGAGGGTAATATGACAACTTGTCCTAAAATATCCACCTACATTCACACAACACCATCAAGCCCCATATAAAGCGTGGAGCTTGTATTACGGGTACGAAACAACTGATAAACATACTTATGTACATTTTTATTTGTAAATACACTCATGTTATACTAAGAAAACACCCTGACTAAACAGGTGAGTTCATGCACACAAATGTTTGCACTGCCTTGAGATCGAACCCGGAACCCTTGGTTTAGTGTCCGACGTCTTAACTATTATCAAATTCCGATGAATCTAAATTACACCTTGTATGTGTAGTGAGTATTGATTATTTTCTTCTTAACATACATACACGGTTAGAATTATTTCAACCTAACCCTTTCTTATGAATTGTTCGATTTATGTGCAAAAGATTTGTTTTTAATTTTGTTTTGTACTATTTTAACAAATAGATCGGCTTTACTCGATTTATATAATCGAGTAAAACGGATCTATTTGTGAAATTGTTACTACAATTAGTGTGCATTATGTATTTATTTATATATTGCTGTACTTGTTTATCTACCAGAAAAAAATACTTTTACCTTATTTAAATTACGTTTATACTTAACGGAATTGCCTGTAAATGTAAAACAATACTGCATTCTCAATTGGAACTAATGAAAAACGACAATTAAATTGGGCCTCAGGAAAAAATAAAGGAAAACCTCTAATGGACCCGTTAAAATAAGAATTGTCACCTCTCACCCTCTTGTTCACCACCCAAAGAAAAAACAACTTAAAAAATACGACACTCTCAAAACGATCCTTAACATTTTATTGAATCGTAACCCCAACGAATGGACTTACATAAATAAAACTATGAAAAATGAATGGCTCAATTCCTTTATCCCGGTTTTTCCTCCATTGGACTCCAAATAACGCGTTCGTTTGCCATCCGGGGTCATAAATTCGGCGTTTCTGTGTGCCTCGCGACCATTTGCAATTGAAAACGTTCTTTATAACAGTATCTGTCCGAGCGCTTTTACGAGCTACCGTGCATACAGACACCTATCCATGCACCAAGTATCCATCCCTCGATATTATCTCTATTGAATGTAACATCAAATAACAATGTAGGTAAATGTACAATGGGAAATCCTTTTCATCAGTTTTATCAATGTATTATTATGAAAGATTTACCTAAATAACGCCAGATTTTTTTTTCTTAGCTAACATCAATTGCTCATGGTGCACTGGTTACAAGTGTACGCTTTTATGTAATTATTTAATAACTAAAATGTTGATTGTGAATAATTATACTATGTTTATTTTATTTAATAATTATTTAACGGTTATTTTGTATTTTGCAAGTCGTATCGATTAAATAGTTGTGAAACGACTAATTCAGTCTTCTCAGCTTGACTGTGATTCGTCATTGATTCCTATTGGCGCACGTGGCCTCCCCACTGCTACTTTTAAATTATAAAAGAGCCTGGTTGATTGTTGAACGGTATTCTAAGTCTAGAAGTGAAGACAACGACAGTAGATTCTCAAAGTTTATTACTTAACTTTGAGAATCTACTGTCGTTGTTTGAATTTATGTTTATACAAGGCATGAATCACTGGTGACTTTTATTTACTCGCATTGGGTTAACATAATCACTATAGGCACATTCTATTTAATATATAAGTAGGCAAACGATACGATACGGTTCTTATGATGGTAAGAGATATAGTTATCCATGGAGGCCCAAAACTTCGAACAGCGTTGCCAACTATTGAGAAGGGATAGGGAAAAGGAATAAGTAGAGAGGTGTAAGGTGAATTTAGGAAACGACGGAACACAACGCAAGCGGTGTTCCACGCTTTTATGTAACGGTGATACCACGGCCCGGTTGAAATGGCCCATTCGATAAAAAGGTCAAGTCCAGAAGTGAGTGCACTACCGTTGTAAAGAGTTCTACCCTATACGTCTCTTAGAACATAAACCAAATATACCCATAATTGATACCCGAATAGAAAAGAGTGTCTGACAATAGATCAGCCGCAAGCTTCACAATATATACCCTCAACTCAAGAGACTTCTCATATGCCTCATTAGTAAGAACTTTAATCCTTTGGTAAAATTATGTCTTTGTCTCAGAAAGAACAACAAGGGTGATGTTCACATATCAAAAAGCAGTTTCTTTTTAATCGTAAACTGAACCTGGTAGCATCGTCATATTGAGTTACTACATCCCAGCCGTTTCCTTTCCACTATGTTGTCTAGTGAGTAAAATAAGTATGCTGTCCTATGTATTGTTTTGTCGTCGTCACCAAAGGTTATGGATTAGATCCCTTATAGTATAACAACTGAAGCTTAAAAATGACTATTCTTTTAATATTGGTCTGTGTGTTTCTATAAATAATATGTACATAAAAAGGATTTAAGTATGGTTATCCGTTCTTCGGAGCGTCGGTGTCTCATCAAAGTGTACTCTTGCCTTTTGATCTGGAGGATGCTGGATTAATTCTCGCCACGTACCAATATATTTTTGAATTTCCGAAATGATATACGTACGAGTGTAGAAACCTGCGCATGCCTGCGAAGAAATTTAATAAAAGTTATGCGTGAAATCAACAACTAGGGCCCATACACACTTTTTACGGGTAGGCTCGTGCCTCTGCGTAATGAGATGATGATTCTTATGATTATGTCCGTCAGTGGATATTTATTTATCTATATACATAAACTATAAACGCCGATGAAAACATTTGAAATAGAATAGAAGAACCGATGGCCGTTGGAGCAGACGAGTTCTGGAGTAGAGCGGTCTTAACAAGCGTAGCGTAGGACGCCCTCGGCCCGATGGACCGTCGACTTGCTTAAGGTCACTGGTAGAGGCTGGATGAGAAAAGAGGAGAACCGGAATATCTGGCGCAAAATGGGAGAAACCTATGTCCAGCAGTGAACTGCGATAGGTTGAAGATAGGGAGAAGTCGGACAATATCAGTCAACATTCAAAGCTGTTTGGTAAGTAAAATAATAATAACCTGATAACCTGGACCAGGTGATATAATCAAATGGTACCATTAAAATACTTTTATCGCTCGTTTCCAAAATTGAACCCCTTTTAATGATACCGACCGGCCGAGCGGGCATGTTGTGGATAATTTTTTCAAATTTATATAAAAGCTAACACTATTTATTTGTTCCGGAAAATGTAACGACTTCAAACGCCATTAATTTCGCTTAAAGCAATGGCCAGGCCAGATTAATAAAGGTAATATTATCATGTTTAATATTATCACAAAACAGGTAACATGAGTCGCAGTTTTAATCCAATTTCTCTATTGCAAAAGAATATGAAAACTTTAACTGCTTCTCTAAATTACGTACAGAAATTACAACTCCTATGGAATTTGTGGTTTTATGTTGTTCTTAGAAAAAATCCAACATTTTTGAATTACAAGCATAAGAAGGAGATTTCAGAACAGACTGAAAACTACAATTTTAAATACTCATATTAAAAATCAATTACTTATATAGGTATTTTGAATCGTAAGTTTTTTATTACATATTTAGTTATTGCGAATAAAATATAATAATTATTTGATTTTGCCTTTTGGAAAGTTGAGAATCAATAATATTAGACAGACAGAAAGTAATAGTAACAATATTGTCGCTACTGTGACATCCGAAATACACAATAAATATTTGTAAAAGTGTTAAATATGTTACTATCATTATCCATTAGGTATCTTAAGCTTAATGGCAGACAGATAGACTTATTTTAACATTTAGATATTTTTAAATATAAAAAAAACCTGTCTGACCATTGCAATCGTATTGAAAACTATCTATCGACTTAGGAATAAGCCCCTTCACGGGTATACACGCGCACTAATACACCGGACGTCGACTTTGTAAATTTATTTTATTAGCCAACGCTGGTTGTTAGCTGGTATACATGCTGCGACATAGCCTGTTTTAAAAACAAATCCAAGGGAAATGGATTACAACTAGACGCAGGTGAGGCATTCGCTTTGGTTTTCAAGCTCTGAAATGGATGAGACATTGTTTTACGCATTGCTTTTGCGTAGATGGCAAATAGCAAAACTTTATGGTCTTAGTCTTCAAAGAACACTTTTCAAGTAGTGAAAGCAAAAACGCCTTTTAGCTCGTGTAATATGTCGTAAAATAGATACTGAATACGGGAAAAATTGCATGTTAGTTGACGCGGCGATGCTTTTTATTTATAATAAATACTTATAACACGACTATTGTAACTGTGATCAAGACTTTGCCTATTTCAACAGAAAATTTACCGAATGTATAAAATATAGAATGTTTACCAAACGCCAGTTTGAAGTAGGTATAGTTTGAGGTTTACCAAATGAAAAGTTAACCACATGGGAAGTAGCTTTAATATACACGGATATTAGAAATATATTTTTGAAATTCTAGTCTTACAAATAATTGATATAGTTATATTATTTTTATTGTTTTTTTTTACTGTAGTATAAAAATCATCGAGCACATTAACCAATGTAAAATTACAAATTACGCCTCATTTCATTAATTTATCACGTAACATTAAAATATATATGGCAAGGTTTACCTATGTACAACATTAGAGTGGTAACACTGAGCGTTGATGATACGTAATATAAAAGTATTCTGATTCTCAAAAACAAAGGGTCGATACCCACCAAACCACTTTGAGCCTGCGTGGTAGGTTATAGGCTAACCTCCCCATAGCTATGCTATGCGGGAAGGTCTTTGCCTTGCAGCGGATTTTTATAGACCAGACAGGGCGGCAAACGATGACCCATGTGTGTAATAGTCGAGACGTCGGCTACTACACCAAGGGTTCCGGGTTTATACCCCAACATTACAAACTTTTGGACTGGGTGTTTTGTATGATATATATGTTGGTAAATACGAAAAACATCATTGGCGGTCGAAGGGTTGTTTGTCATATGTTGTCAGGTTTTATACTCCTACAATTACCATTTTAAAATAGCCTTATATTAACGAAAGTACTGTACAATGATCAAAATATTTGACTCACTATTACCATTATAATATTAATGGTTGCACAAACATCATTAAACGTGGCAAACTTTTAAATTATTTTAAACCATAAGAATAGGTAAGTAAAAAATATACCTATTGATAATTTATCATTGTCCAAGATAATCTTATCTGCGAAACGAGAAATAAAAAATTGAAACGACACAAATTACAGTATTCAAAGAGAGGCAATAAACAACCGCATTTCCATAGAGCCTCCATTACGTTACAATTATCGCGGAACGCGATCGCCTAAAACGTCATAAATATAAAGAGATTTGCATAAACCAATTGGTCTTACTTTCTAAAACAAAAAGTGCCAAAACAGATAAACATATCTATGAGAATCAGTATATTGCAATCGTAACCGTTGGCATTACTTTTGACCTGTTGACCAACTGTGAAAGGTCGCTGGTAGAGGTTATCGTGTGCCTAATAAATAAACAGATTCATGATATTGTTACGAGCTGGGGGTTCAGGATAAATTATTGCCAAACACGAAGAATAACACGGTAACACACTTTATTAATTAACCACTATTAATTACACACAACACTAATCACACTTACACTCTAACTAATTAGTCAATGAACGCACGCACTTTAATCCGTAATTAACACTGCACACTATAACACAACACTTAATGAGTCCGTATAATGTCCGCACACACACATTATAATCACTCGTAAGTCTTCTCACTCGACGATCCCTTCTATATCGCTTTATCACACGCTTCTTCCTTGTAGTCGCAGGTACTTCGCTCTTCGTTCGCTCTTGAGTAGAACACAAGACTGCCGGCGCAGCCATCGGTCCGCCTTATATACCTGTCCGCCCGCTAAGCTCGAAGCGTCGACGTCATTCTACATAGTTCGCGAATTATCTAGAACATACTAGACTCTGCTATTTGACAATTCGCATGTCATACTCTATGGTGGCCTGACGTCACATATTAACCGCCATATTTAATGTCATTTTAATTACGTCAATTCGTAACAATATTAATGTCTTACAAACAAAAAGGGATAATGCTGGGTACTGGCACTAATGGCTACCAAATCCTTTCTTTAGAGGTGTTGTCTCTTTTTATTAAATTTTTAATTTTCTGAAAGGCCTTTGGTCAATTTTTGTTTAAAGCGCTTTAAGCTTCTTGTTGAACATTGGCGTTACATAACATATATTTTTAACATTACATTGGTTACATAGACATACATATTTTATATTTCAAAGTAAAATAAATTTCTTTTGTACAAACAACTAAGAAATACTCCTATATAACTTGAAAATGTGGAAAACAAAGGAGAGTTCTTTCTACTTAGAGTCCTTATTAAAACACTTTTGCACTAAACGAAGGTTAGTGTACCTTGGTTTAGTACAATGTACTTAAAAGTAATTTACATATAATTACATCTCCCTTGAACGCTACCGCAACAGACCGGTCTGCACAAAGGTATCGCTAGTGGGATGCAATCCAATTTGAATTCATCCGCTAATTGATTGCTAATCCGTCAGAAAAGCCGTGGATCAAAGAGCCTAGGTTTTCAAACGATGAGCTCGACAAAGCTCAAAATGATCCTTTAAGCCATTAAAATATTGCACTTGTATAATTTGCGGAACAACGTGTAGCATGCAACAAATTTTCTGTTGTTATTTTTGCTCATGTCTACTGTATACTTATTTTACAGAACTTATTTTGTTTATGATATCTTGAGATACGTACAAACAGGAACTAAGTTGTAAGACTTAATAAAATGCGTATAGGTATTCACAGTTGCAACAAATTATGACAAAAAAATGTTACAATATCTACAGGACGGTCAGGTCGCTCAACTGATCGTAAGTGATACGCCTGAACATGACAGAGCAATATTATAGGAGACGAAGAACAGATACAACAGACGTTAGCCTCTTATACCCGTCACCTGAGACAACGGACGTTAGGTATCTTATATGCGGTAATTTCACTAGCTACAGTACCCTCAACATAGCACTCCTATTTCACGAGACGATGACAAGCTCTGCGGTGGTATCTACCGAGATAACTCAGTACGGAGTCATCCACCTAGTTTTATTTAACTTTGGGAGAGCCATCATCATCAGCTCGTTATACGTCCCCACCAAGGGGCACGAGCCTATTCGTAAATAAAATTACCACCACCTATAAGAGTTACATAAATTTATATATTTCGGGGTTATATATGTTATGTAACTACAACCCATGTGGGGTAAAGGTTGAGACGACGGCTATTAAACTAAGGGTTTGCAACTATTTGTGTACATGAACATGTCTGTTTGTATTTGTCTGGGTGTTTTCTATGTACAATAAGTATATATTTACAAAGTAAATAAGTATGACTATCCGTTGTGTATACCCATATTACAGCTTAAATGCTTAGTTTGAGGCTGTGAGAATGCCAGTGGATATTTATTGTTATTATTAGATGACGATGAAATACAGCTTCACAGAAAACAATAACATTTATTAGTTTACTTTGACACTGTTTTCATGATTGAATTCCAACCTTTGAAGAAAGTCTTTAATTGCACTAATTTACCTTTTTAAAGTTCTACCATTGGTAGTGATTAATTAATGTGTCACTAAGAAGTGCCAGCAACAAACTCGAAAGTCACAACAATGACTAATTGGACATGGCATGAATAAAGAACAAATGAAATTACCTCAATATCCAAAAAGATTAAGCTGTTAGTTTACACATTCCCAACGGGCAGTGGATTAAGTTATGATTTATGATACTTCGTTGGCTGCACCCGGTTCAGTCGATGGTTTCATCCTCTTAGAGTGAGTGAGTATGCGAACAGAATTATTGAACTTCCGTGCGCCCTAAGCTTGCACGCCTCAGCTGTAATTGTCGGAAATCAGTATGAGTAAAAATATATAATTCGCCGTTCCGAAAGATAAAACTTCATACATTATGAAGCGCTTAGTCATACTAGACAAGACAAAGAAGATAATCCTGGTCATAGCTACTAAATAATAAAAATATATTTTGGTGGCTTTTTTCCATTATCAAATCGGTTTAAGCAATTTCAAAAATGTAAATAAGGTTTTCATTAAATATTCGTTGGATTGGCCCCTTTACTACTAGTGCCCCTTTATGCTGGGGTATTATGAAATTTCACTAGAGGTCTTTTTTGGTTAGTCATCTTACGGTGTCTTTTGAGTTACGTTACTTTGAATTAAATATAATGACCCCTATAGCTTCCCAAAATCATCTATGTTTCGCGTTTTCTGCGTGAGAACCACAGTATTTCTTATTTCTAACGGTTATGCTTTTAGTATCACTGAGTTCCGGTATAAAAGGCAGGAAATTCTATAGAATTACTGAACACGGTGTTGAAGAACTTAATGTTACAAGTAAATAAATGAACCGTAGATCCTCTTTGTTGTTCCTGGTATACTGTAGGAACCAGTCGTCACTTACTGTCAGGTTAGCTGTTTTTTTATGACTAAAGAAATTCTCCTCTCCCCCTCCCCAAAAAAAAAACAACAAAAAAACTGTAGCCCATGCCAGGTATAATATTACAACCGGATAATAATCTCACAATTAAAAGAATGACAAAACAATAATATTAAAGATCGACCAAACTAACTAAGTTGATATATAGCATGTTGCGGATTTTTTTCGACATATTTTCTGTTAATAGAAATAACATAGTTGTTATATAAAGCCATTGAGAATTCAAAGTTTATTCTGCAGGCTATTATATTTTCATTCGATTTGTATTTATAAAACTGGCAGATATATTATCATAAATATGAACTTGTATTAA
This sequence comes from Leucinodes orbonalis, assembly GCA_019425675.1. Taxonomy (NCBI): domain Eukaryota; kingdom Metazoa; phylum Arthropoda; class Insecta; order Lepidoptera; family Crambidae; genus Leucinodes; species Leucinodes orbonalis. Next base: position 85,983 of record PQWD01001080.1, read on the forward strand.
TGTGCTCTGTTTAATGAATTATGGTCGTAAGCATGGCTATTCCTTTGTATTCCCTAACTGCACATTGATAAATCTAATCTTATATTTTCCTCCTGAAAATCGTGAAGTATACTTGAACCCCTAAGGTAAATAAACTTTCTAAGTCGTAAACATCAATTCCATACGAGTATACCATATTTTTCTGTTCGCGTGAAGACTTTTAGTATCGTATAGATTAAGTGAATGTCCAAATAACTACATAGGTTAAACCTTTTATCGTCGGCGTGCAATGCGGAACCTAAAATACGACTTAGGGTCACTCCGGTTCGGTAGATACCGCTAACCAAACATGGCGTCTAGAATATCTACTTTTCTGTTAAAAACCATTATAAATGGGAATCACCTTTGGAGGATAAGCAATACTGGATTTTTATCACTTAACTTTTTATTTTAAGAAGCTTTAACAGTGACACCTTTTGTAAGGTTTCACTATATCGAAGGGTATTATAAATGCATATCTTAATCTATTCGTTCCTGGTGTTAGTATCTGTTTTTGTGTAGCCTAAATATTACATTAAAGACTGTTTCCCTAACATGCATTTTTACACGTTTTAAAGAAGAGTGTTTCATATCATTTCGTGTAAACATACTCTATCTCATTATTGTTTGTTCCCCACATTCTTTGCCGCTTGTTTTACCATCGTTGTACAACCTTTTTTTATTTGCGCCGAGCAGGGCAAGATCGTTCGTAGACCCTTTAAATATCATATACTTTTCATATAGGCACAGTCCATTATTATTTACCTACTTACCAACATGACTAATTTAGCACCTTACTATGGATTCTCGATATAAGATATTTAGTGTGAGGCCATCTGCAAACTCACACTTTTAAGAACGATCGAAAGTAGGGACCGTATTATATAATTATTAATAAGATGATATTTTGTTACCTTACCGCCTTACATGTACTTCTAAAGAAACAGCTGACATAATGAATGTCATATGAAAAATAATCTGACCTAGAAAACTAATAATATAAAAAAATATCAATTAACTGGTCTTTATCTCGGACAGAGAATTAGCCTAGCAATTCAACGCGGCAGCGTGACCAGCCTCTTTTCAGACCTCAACCAGATGTTTTATTTATAGGGAGTATTCCTTATGAATAAAATATATTTTTTGTATTTATTTTCGTTTTTTAGCCTTTTTGTATCATCATCATCAGCTCATTATACGTCCCCACCGAGGGGCACGAGCCTACCCGTATAAGGTGATTAGGCCTTAGTCGTCCACGCGGGCCCAGTGCGGGTTGGATGACTTCACACACAACCATCGAATCCCTTCGCAGGCGTGAGCAGGTTTCCTCACGATGTTTTCCTTCACCGTTAGAGAGTCGGATAACGTACATATATATTCGAAAATTCGAAAACACATTGGCACGTGTCGGGATTTGAACCTCAGCCCACCCGGTAGGAAGGCGACAGTCCACACCATTGAGCCACCGACGCTCTTTGTATATATTTGAATTATTTTATTTTATTTGAACTTAGTTTATTAAATATTTAATCAACTGCAATTAAGTTAAAAGCTGTTAATAATTACCTAAATTTTATCAACTGTTTTTTGTATTAACTGAATTTGTAACCAAACTACAAAAATTCATTTTAAATTTATTCATTTTGTAAAATGATAACTCCTAGATTAATTTCTCAGTTCATAGAGTTAAATATTATCTCGCTTAATTTTCGCTTAGTCACAAATTATAAAGGCTAAGTCATTTATCTAAATAATTCATTGAAGAGAATATGAAAGCGCGCTTAGTTTATAGACCGTTGATTAATAAAGTTTATTTATTTGATCAATAAAGCATAAAAGATAGCAAAAGCTATGTAGCTTGTGATAAGTGTTTAACACTAAGTAATTTTGAACTATGCAGTTTTTACGTTGTTATAACATTATTAATATTTATTGATCATGAATTGAATGTGAACGCATAAATTGTTCGCTGGTACTTCATCAACATCATTAGCCTGTAACGTTCCATTGGATAGATTTGCCTTCCACAGCATGGCCATGGACATTTAGAACTTATTCCTTCACCGCCAACAACAACTACCCTAATGTTGCGTTGTGTGTCATATCACACGCCGCGCAGACTGAAAACACCATAAGATAATGGCTGGGGCCGACGGCTTCTCGTGCCCTCCGCAGCACACAATCTTACTTTTCAGACAATCAGGTCATTCAGCCTCCAATCTTTGGTGTAATGGTTGAGACATCGACTACTACACCAAGGATTTCGGATTCGATCCTGCGTATCAGGGTGGTTGGTCTGGGTGTTTCTTTATAATATGTATTCATTTGCAATAATGTATATCCGTTTTAGTAATATATTACAGGTTAATGCTTGGTGGGCCGAATGTCGCTGTGAATGTCAGTGGATATTGCTTAGCTTTGCTTGTCTTAGCCAAACTGGAAAAGGTCGCACAATGTGAAAAGTCACATCGAATTCTTTGGAAAGGATTCAAACCCATAACCCTAGGATCGACCCCAACCATCGCTGAACGTACTAGACCACGATAGTTATTAAATCATTACCACCAATGATTCCGGTCACATAATTGAATATTTCTTTATATTATTTCGTTGGCAAAGCTTTTAGCTGAAAATGGCGATCATTTACACCTACCTATTCGCATTAATACATGTGCTGTGATACGTCCCAATAGCGAATAGACATGCTTAGCGAGAAGGACTGTGTCTTTTAATGGGGTTAAATAGGATAATTGATTGATATTATAGTAACTGAAAGATAAACTTCATCTTTTAAGGTCAATTACTATAATTATGATAATTCACCATTTCTGGAGTAGATAGTTTTCTTTGGCTGTGGTTCCTTGAATTCGTTGAATTTTGACATCAAATAATTTGCTAGAGTTCTTTCGACGCCTTAAATCAGATATTGAATAATTGAGTGGGCGCATTACATTTGGCTCTGAGTCAGAGGCTCGTTATTGGATGCAATACAATTCCACTGGCCCCTTTCCATATTGAACTGAACGACTCCTGGCAATGATTAACGAGTGATATTTTGGAATAAATATCAATGCCTTCCTATCTGTTGGGGGGTGGCCGTCACTTCTTTTCCCGTTACGTGGACGTCACTCCAGGACCTTAACCCCCAATTTTTTCGGTTAGGTATAGGCTGAACATCCATATTAGCTTTCTAGTAGGTATAAGGGGTAAATCTGAAATTCTAAGGTTGGTTTGGATTGTTAGTAGGATATTTGTCTAGAGGAAGGTTCTTTCAGTTTCTTTTGCTTATATGGATGACGTCACGAAGTATTTTCATCAGCAAGAATGTTTTTTGATACAATTGCGCTTCCATAAGCGATATCCAAAAAGCAAAAGGATACTAGATATACTTGCGAATAGCACTAATTGAGGGCAGTTTGCCAATGCTGCATGTTGCGTGTGTATTAAGTTTCCCCCTGACTATTGGTTTTTTTCATCACTTAATATTTCACTTTTAATTTTATTTAATATTTTTTATTAACTGATTAACTTGATTCATTTAATAGAATAAAGGTTACCTGTTGGATAGAGGCTTATTGAAAAAGTTCGATAACACCAAAAATAATACAGAACAAATTCCAGTCGTTTTACCAGTGATTACCCTAATTATAAAAGAAAAAATATAAAGATCTATACCACGGTATGACCTTTATCAAATTATATACTTTTCGCGTTGAAATGAAAAAAAAGTTTCAATGCAGCTGTGAACAGTTTCGGAAATATAACTTCACCCTGTTTCACTCTTCGGTGCCTTTGGATATGTGGTGAAGGTAAGCTCATGTACTGGGACTGACATAATACTCGCAGCACTTTAAACATCTCTATACTACGATAAGGATTAGCGTCAATACGAGTATAATGTTGATGAAGGGTATGAAACACAGCCCAAGTTTCGATCGAAACAAAGGCTTTCTCATTGTTAACAAACACCAAGAATGGTAGCCAGTTGATTATACTATATGTACTTGGAACTCACCGACCTACTGTATACCTAACCTGTGCATGTAGTATATGGTGTTACGGCCTTTACGGAACTAGGCTTGTTCCGGAAACTGAAAGTAGTTAAATCTACGCACGTGATAATCCGTGATGACTCTGGCAAACTGCAACGTGTAAATAAAAACAAATTCTTCAAACTATTATGAACTCTTTTAAAGGAATATAAAGTTACAAGTGGTAAAATATCCAATTTATTTTTAATTTTTGAATTTCGGGGCGAAATATTAGCTCATATCACAGATAAAAATAAATATAATAAACTGATATATACAGGGTGAAATCGTAAACATTGGCATTTTTTAATACAATAACCTTCTTGTGATTCAAAGTACAGGCCCCAAAATATGAGGCAAATTTATTGGTACCAAAATTATATATTTTAATAATTAAAGCCATGTGAAACATTTTGCGATTGGAGTACACGACGGGCGGTGTGGCGGAGGGTGGCGCAGACACGGTGAATCGGGTGGCGTCCGCGTGCTGAATAAAGTAGTAAAACCTATACTTACTCAATGCAAGGCGATAATTAATTTATTTATAATCCATTTTGTAAAATGTATAATGAAACATCTATATGGTATTAAGTTTATAGATCTAATGGTTGTCAATAATTCAAAATTCACCCTGTATTAGCTCGATTAAAATAACGCCAGGTGTAAAGAAAGTTGACTCCTGTTGAAAATATTTAAACTATCGTATTTGAATTTACTGAATCTTTATAGTCCTTTTTTGAAAATATTTTACCTCTAAAATAATTGCCTAAACCGTACCGTTTCCTTAAAACACAATATTCACTAAGTCTTTTAAAAGTACTCTAATAAAAAAACACCTTAAACGAAACGTAAAAGCCCCGCGACTCATCCTTAACTATTAAGTTACTTGTAATTCTACAATTTCATTAGGTACGCTTAGTCAGCCGTTCTAAGAGGATATTTTATAATACCCACAGCCCAGCAACGTAAAACATTGGCTCTTGATTGGCTACGTTTTAATAGGATCTTCAATAATAAGGTATTATGTAGTCTTTGTATTGCTTTTCTGGCTTACAATTAAAAAGGTACGTTGATTGACGTTAGGATTGAGCAAATGAAGTAACTATAATTTGCTGTATAAGTTCATTAAGTTAGTGTTTGTTAAAAAAGTAAGCAATCGTTGAAGCGATTGGTTAATTGACAATTATCACATCTTGAAGACCCATAGCAAATCTCTTTGTCTCTAACCTATCGCAATCCACTGATGGTCTCCCCATTCGGGCACCAGATATCCCAGTTATATCCCGAGATACAACGATTCACCGCTTTTATTATCCAGCCTCCAGCAGTGACTTTTCTCAAGTCGGCAGTCCAGAGAGTGTCCTACGCTATGCTTGCCAAGATGCTATTTCCACTCCAAAACTCGTCTATTTCAAAGTTTTTTCATTCTGCAATACTTATACGTAATGACATCATTTCTGATTTTATCTTTTATAACCTGGAACTTTAAATTGCTTTGTTATATTTCTCTAAATTTGCCAATAATATAATAAATAAGTTATCTCTAGTAAAGCCCATTTGTCGAGCCTTGTATGTGTTTGCTTAAGTAACACACAATATTTATCATTCGTGTCGACCCAAACCCGCTGAGTAACACGGAAATAAATCTACATTATAGCCTAAAACACATTAATACTTGCCACAACGAGTGGCAATGCAACGAGTTGGTGCTCTGCACAGGTACCTTAAAGCTGTGGGAATTATTTATTGTCTACCTAAGTTTTATGCGATTTACTTTCTTTTAGTTTGTATGATAATTTTTCTTACAGCGTAATTCCAAAGAAAAACATTTTACTTAAAGAAATATCAAGATATCTTTGTAGACGTGCGCAGGTTTCTTCAAGATGTTTCCTTCACCGTAAGAGCGTAGAATAAACGTATGTAAAAATTCCAAAACATTCCAGATATTGGCACGTGCGCCCTTCAGATGGGAAGGCAACAGTCCACACCAATGAGCCTCCGACGCTCATTTTTACATCGTTTATAGTGAAATCTAGACTTAGTTACTTTGCGCGCTTTCTTCACCTATGTTAATAATTTAGTCTCATCGTCCGACACACATTTTATGTATTATTTAACAAATCGCAATCATCTGTGAAACAAACTTAAGAAATCACTTGACTGACTGGCAAACGATGCAATTAAAACTTACAATCGCAAGCAACAAAGTTGATTCTCCAGATCGGAAAACTTGTATTTAAACAAGAAAACGTACTGTTCATGATGAGATTTGTTGTTTCATAACATCGAAAAGCAATATCCGAGCGCAATGTTACCAATTATCGGAGTTTGCGGTCGTGTTCAGTCAGTGGCAGTGTTGCCACGAGATGGAATTGCACCGCCTACCTACCTACGAATATTCGCAAAACATTCCTGCAATTCCGTTTTACATAATCTGTTTGCTGCTTCCCCGCCTGGGCTCTGGATTGCAAGGGCAAACTTATTTAACTTGATAACTAGATCATGTTTTTTGGCTATAATAGAGTCAATCTAGAAGTTACTGTGATTGTGATCGGATAAGCAATGAAATCATATTTGACGTCAATACTTCATCATCAATCATGACGATTTCTAACATGTTTATCAAACATAACTAGGACATAAGAAACAGTAAAGCTACTCCTATTCAATCAATTACGTGTTTGAAAACCCTAGGTACGTTAAAAACTTTAACCCTTACCTAAAAGTAAAATCATATTATAATTGATTGAGCTGATACTTTATTTGTTATACCCATTTGATGTGGCTAACATTTGTAATCGATATATTTATACGTAAACATAATATGTTGGGAAGTGTATGTGTATCTTCGCTTTAATTTTTTTTATAAATACCAGTTGTATTTATGATTCAACCATGCATCATTGTGATTCTTCTTGTGTTCTTATCTTTTAAATAATCTAGACGGAAATTGGTTCATATGCATTATATGTTTCAAGATATTGCATATTTAGTTATAAATTATCCATTTACCAATTAATATTCATGTATAAAACGTCTTTGTCTTATTAAGCTGTAGATAAATTATTTTGCTAGTTAACGTGCCGTAGAAGCTCGTCTTATCTCTTCAACGTTCTCTACGTAAGACCAATAGGTTGTCACTAAAACATGATAGTTTGTGATTTTTGGACCAAGTTGACAAGAATTAATTAAATTTATTTGAATGAACAAAACTAAATAATTTATGAAAGACTTATTACAAGGAACTAAGTTTATTCAGTACGTTATATGTTATGTTTATCATATATACTTGTAACAAGTAGGTAGTATGTAAAATATAACCATTATGTACAGTTTGTTTTCGTAGTACCGTGTGTTAGAAAACAACCAAAAAATCCAACTATTTTAAATACAAAAATGAACACTAACTATACATTCCAACGTCACGAGTATTGTAGTTACAAAAATAAGTAAATATCAGTGCCGTCGTATAAGAGTATCCTTCCTCTTTCTTAGTTAAGGTAGCAGGAGCCAAATTTTATCAATAATGTCTTATTCATTTTTTATATGTTGCCTATATGTGTAGCGAGAATAATATGTACCATACATTTAATATGCTATTCTGGAGAAAGAGACAAAAGAGAAAGTGAAAAATTTTGATGAACTTACTTAGCTCATTATTTTTTTGTAGGTACTTTTACACGACACTTATTTTTTGCTGTAAATACCTATCTCAGTGCCTTAAGCTTTTAAGGTTTTCTATATTGCCTTTGCCATGCAGATAAGTATTTTTACTGAGAATGTGTTATATAAGTATTCAATGATTTTTTACTGATGGGATGGGTTTGTATTGATTTTTTCTGTCACATTAAAAATTTAAAGGGTTCGACCTCTTTCAAAGATATTTATGGTTAAACCGGAACCCTTTTATATGTTTGTATATACACGAATTTGCAGCTACTTCTAGCCATACGATAAAAAAAAGTCAAAAAATTTTGAATTGGTAGGGTTCAGCACCCCCCACCTGGCTTTATTTACTACCTTGTTTTACTAAGGCAGAGATCCATCGTAGAAATAAAGCTCAGTAAAGTTTTAGTGAGACTGTTATTTAAGGACATTTTAAATAAGAACCGGAACACTTGGTGTAGTAGCCGACGTCTCGACCATTACACCACATAGTTCGTCAAATTGTGATAGCACAGCCTGCAGAAAACAGGCGTGAAACAACGTTTTGCGTTGTACTTTGCCCATAAATGAGTTACCGGTATCTTTCTCTCCATTAACCTCTCTATAAAGGTCGACAATACAATTAATACTTCTTCCAAGTGAAAGGGTATCGCTTTACATCAGATTCGTAAGCTTGTTGGCTTTCCTATGAAAAAAACATCACAAGTTGCAAACATTCTTTATAAATCACCCCGACTACTCGCAGACATATGTACAAATAGTAGGCAATGCGGGCAACCCCCGCACTTGTTACCTAGACACATCTCCCGCCTCCCGTCCAATTATGTTCCGGATTTACTTCTCTGCCTATCCGCTAATTTATTATCATTCCAAAGTGAATATTTAGAAGTCACTCTTGAAGATTAAAGCGAATAAAACATTAGCGAGGGCCGCAGCGCTAGGATCCCGTTGGCATGTTGTTAAAGATATTCGACTGACGTACTTAACAGGCTATGTGCTTTGAATTTGGTATTCAATGTTCTTGTTTCACTTTCAACAATTCTTATATTATTGTGAAATGAGAAGAATATATTAACTTAATTTTACATTTAAGATAATATTTAAAATAATACCTATACCGTTTATATAGAATAGTAAAATAATTTGTATTTATATTTTCTCAAAGTTTTCAATACTAATAATATTAAAACATAAAATAATGCTGCAATTAGTTCTGCATGGAAATAGATTTAATGATTTCTTGTTTTATCATCATCATCATCAACGTCTCCACCGAGGGGCACGAGTCTATCATCCTAAGTCGTCCACAAACGTCGGCCCAGTGCGATTGGCCGACTACTAAACATCCTTTGAATCTCCTCGTAGGCGTGGGGCCTGGGGAAGGAAAGCTACAACTCAATAACCGTGGTAAACCCCACCACGGGTGTTTTCCTTCACCGCAAGAGCACCGGATAAACATAAAAATAATTGTAAAAATTTGAAATACATTGGTACGTAGCGAGATTGGATCCTACACCCTCCAAATTAGAAGGCAATAGTCCACGCCAATGATCTACCGACGCTCTCTGTTTCTTTTTATACTAATATTAAAATTCGCATCAATTTAGTGTAGTAATGGTGAGACTGAGTGATGTGTTTATTTTATAACAAGTCACAACAGAATTTTGTATTTTTCAATGAGTACACACTTTTTTAAAATCCCTCAACTGATAGTATTAAAAAAATAATCGTGACAGACCTTTGATATCAGTGAGGTTCACTGACCACTCCTTTCATCTCAATTATTTTTCATCACAAAGCATCCGCAACTCGTGCACTCCAGCCAGCCAAGCTTTACATTTAATGGTATACAGCAATATCGTTTACCTTCTCTATTCAATAAAAACACTTCAAAGTACTAAAGGACTAGGGTATCGTTATTTCAAACGACCTGTCGGCAAATGAAATACATTTGCATTTTGCGACGAGTATTTCTTTGAACCGATAACGAAGTGACCGCGACACTGCGCAGAATGTAATTCAAACTGCCACAGTAAATTCAATTTATGATCCCTTTACGAAGGCGACAAGCATTGGAAGCGAATAAAAACATATTGACGGCTCAGGCAAGCTTACTTGAGCGGTCTCATGTCCATCGCCTACTTTGTTTTGCTGAGGGTCCTCTGCTCTTATTTGTTTCAACTACTTGGAACCTAAGACCGTCTTATTGCCTTGCGTTGTGTGCTTCACTCATGCGCGTTATGTTTGAGTTTGTTATTTAAGTTTAACTGGGAGTTCTTGTTTTTTTTATGTCAAACAATTGAATCAAATCACATTTCTGCTTCTTTATAGCCGAAATCTCTATTATTAATAGAATAAGTTTAATCATTATTATTAAGCACTTGACGTTCACCATGTTAGTCTAAACACGTTTTTTTGTGTAATCAAACCTGTGTTCATCAGAAACATTCAGCAAATTGATATCAACACTACCTCTTTGATTGCAGATTATAAACTAAAAGCTATTAATAGTGATATATTTTTTATTAAATATACGTTTGTCAGCAAGTTGAGGGTTCGTAAATAGTATGTCCAACCATTTTAGACCATTTGGACCGCTCAGTCTTTATTTAGCTTTATAATAGTAATTATTATGCGTTAGCTTCATCTAAATACCACTCTTAATTTGTATATTCTGCATTTCATTGTATATTATACAATTATTTTTATAAATTATTTACACTTCGCACAACCTTTTTTTATTTGTGCTTATAGGCTGGAATACGAAAAGCCAGGCCCTTTGTGTGGAAACCAGATAATAAATTATACACACATCGAAATGAAGAACTTGAAATAACATATTCACACACCTTGTACGAGCGATATTTAGTAACAAGTTTCATATAGTGGCTAAGTTCAGTTCGACAGTGCGATAGGCGAAGTACAAAAATTGTTGGACCGAGTAAACTTCCTTGAAAACCTGCAAAGTTGTAAAGGCGGTAAAAACTCGTTACGCCAAATCGGCCACTAAAACTCGTGAAGCGAAAATTCTATCCAACTTCAATTTACTTTTATTGTTCCTACTCTTCCTATTCTTAGCGCCAAAAAGTTTTTTTCTTACGTTTTACAGGCCATCTAAACATTTTTTATCCGCATTCAAACAAACACAACGTCAAAATTTCACGTTTGAATTTCCTTGTTTCATTGTATCAAAGGAAACCGTGGAACCTCGTTGGCACTGTAATGTAAATAATCTTTATTTGAATTTCCCGTTTTTACTGCTTCTACCTCTTAATTTTGTATAAGCATCTACGGACTAAGGGTAAGTATTACAAACGGTTTATGCGTATTTGTGTTACGGTTTGTGAAATACTTAGAAACGTGTACAGAAATACTTTAAAAATGATAATACTTTTTCAAATATTGAAAGACTTTTACTACTCAAGTACCAAGCTAGACAAAAGCCAACGGCAAACTGCAACTGGTAGAAGCTAGTATATGTTAAAGTATAGGTTCGTAAATAAAAATTTGAAATTTAAATCATTCTCATTACATCATTTCTTTTTTCAAAATAAGAAGATTACTTTGTACCTCAATTATTTATAAAGTCAAAGTCAAAAACATTAATTTCAAATTAGGCTTACAAAAAGCACTTATGAACGTCAAAAAATATAATAAAACGGTTAAAATACTATACTAAAAAATGAGTTGTGATGCTTTGAAAAAAAAGCGCTTCAGTGGTTTGGCCTGTTGAAAGAAAATGCTTATGAAAGCCAAACGTAGTTAAAACGCGAATCTTACCTTATTTTTTTTCAAAATAGCTATACATGTTAGTTTCCAATTACAGAATTAGAGAACTATAAATAAATTGAAATCATTTTCGTATAGTTTAGTAAATATTTGAAATGAAGTTGAATTGAACAACCAATTTCGTATAATTTTGAGAAGCCATGTACTACCAAGTATGCAATACCAATTCCAGGTGCATATTATAAATTAACATCTGAAGTCAGCCAAATAACAGATTTGACAAAAGAAATTCCTAAACATCTGCTAGACTGTTTATGCTTGGTGTTGCCCATTTAGAAATTGCTTAGTTATATACGCTCTCAAATCATATTTGTTTTCTCTAGAATATGGTGAAATGAGAATTCCTAGAAATATTTGAGTGTGTAGGTTGACATAATCCATTAATATCTAAATACGTATTTCCCCTAGCCATGAGTTCATCCTATGGAATACTTGAAAGAAATATAAGTTAAAACTATAGTCAAAAATAAGTGGTCTTATCAACCCTCCCTCTCATTAACCTATCGCAATGTACTGCTGAACGTTGTTAACCCCCAGTATCTCTTACTTATCGACGCTACTAAATAGAATTTCAGAGATCAGTCAAACATGATTTTAATGGAAGATAAAATTACTTCTTCAATCATTATTTCGACTTATAGACAAATCATTCCCAAAAAAAATACCATCCTTAGTAGAATTTAAACTGAAACCCGGATTACTGGGCAACGAAGAACCACGAGCAATCAAAGTTTGCCCAAGGCAAACTTTGATTGACGCACAACCTTTAAATCTCTTCGCAGGAGTGCGCAGGTTTCTTCACGTTGTTTTCCTTCAACGAAAGAGCACAGATTTTAACCTGCGCCCTCCAGATCGTAAGACAACAGTCCACACCAAAGAGCCACCGAACGCTATAAAAAAAATTTCATTAAGTACCTATATTTGTAAGACATATTTCGATTGCAGCCGTGTGCTAAGACTCCCGTTAGAATTAAAGAGGTAAATGATTGATATGCCCCGACGGCGCAATATTCTGGTCATTAATTCGCATAATTACCATGCGTCGGCGATCCACATAATACGACCCCACTTTTCATTGCCCGCGCATTTGAGTGAAATATTGCCCGTTACGCGCACAAATCTCTCTTCCTATCTAATCAATCAAGCGTTCACACCACATAAATAACGGCGAAATTGGACTATTTTGTTTGCACACACACTTGTACGTTTTTATTTATATAAAATCCGCGTTTGAGCTATGTGATTGGGTGGTATCCGTTATCAACAGGTTATAATGTGTTTGCAATCCCATTTTCATCTGCAAGTTACGCGTGTATTTGAATTGAAAAACAACACAGGATGGTAGGCGTTGTTTGTTCTAGCAAGAGGAACAGTTGATTAAAATTCATAACAGGAACCAAAGTGAAAGTAAATATACTATAGTTTAGTATAAGTATATGAAATATCTTTACAATCGTAATAATACTGTAGAACACTGTAGGTTCTGAACATTGAATAAATAATATACCAAGGGTACGTCGTGCAAAAAGAATACAAAATAAATAAACGCCCAAAATAGAAACATTTGTGTGCATGAACATGTCTGTTTGTATTGGTCTGAATGTTTTCTGTGGTTAATGTGCATGTATTTACATAAAAAATATATAAGTATGTTTATCCGATATTTAGTACCCATATAACGACCTACTTGGTTTAATGATTGAGACGTTGGCACCAAGGGTTCCAAGTTTGATCCCGTCCCGAATGTCAATGAATATTATTATTATTTTTTACATTATAATGTTCATCTGTCGTTATTATAGTTGACCCTTTTTGATTTGCGACCTTTCTTTAAAATAAATGCCAAAATTATTTGTTCAGCCATTAAGATAGCGAACATAAAACCTCATTGCCAAGACCAATTTTGCCACTAAATAAAAACCGTCCTTTTATTCATACTAAATTTATCTTTCTCAACGCACGTAATTTCCATAACGTTACAATACTAAAAATAAATGGTGCTTTACAATTTTCGGATCAATTTAATTTAACGTGAAAAATGTATCCAGCATTCTCGTAAAAATAATAGTTAGTATTCTCTTGTGCGATCAAACCTTCGCTTCTCGTTGGGAAACGGACCGTGAACAAAATCCCTTGTACTAAATTGTGCTTACCCACTTGGACAAAAGCTCTTTTAGGTATTTTTAAAAGTTAAGTTACAAAATCCTCTTAAATATTTGCGATAAACCAATTTCACGTTAGAAAAATGTTAGCGCCACTTCCTGTTTACGTTGTCGCCGCAGATTGCCAAATTAAAGTAACATGAAGGAGCTACAATAACTAGAATCTTGCTTTAATCATTTTAAGCATCACAATTCAATAGCGAAGAAGACAATGAGTGTGTAAAGAAGAAGGCAGAAAGATACTTCCTAAGAGGTCAGGTTCTAGTTTGAGAGCTTAAAAATCAAAGTTATAGTATCTCACCACTCACGACCGTAAAGATAGAAGACGAGCGTAGAGGTTTTAACATGAGCAACTTTTGTGAAATGCCACAGCGTGCACGTTTAGTTCACGATCGCGGATATAACGCAACAATCGCAATGGTTCATGAATGGGTGACAAAAAATGCTTAATACTGCATGCTCAGGAACGCACGTAAACGTTTTTGCCATGGCTAGTATGTTAGAACTCACTATGAATTGTAAGTAAGAGTCCGTGGCTGACTTTTAAAAAGGGATCATCATCATCAGCCCATTAAACATCCGCACTGAGGGACACGAGTCCCTAAAAGGTGTATAGGCATTAGTCGTAAACGCAGGCCCAGTGCAGATTGACCGCTTCACGCACAACCTTTAAATCTCTTCGAAGGTGTGCACAGGTTTCCTCACGATGTTTTTCTGGACCGTCATAGCGTCGGATAAACGTACATACGATATAAATTTCGGAAATGTATAGTTTATTTTATAGAAAATAATTATAGTTATTAATGTATCATGGACCATATGTATTACAACTATTGGTTATTTCTACCAAAATAAAGGTTTTTAAAAATTAGTATAGCGCGTTAGCGTCATTCATCCAAGTGGCATCCTCTGGCATTCACACAGCGCCATCTACTCGCAAGTTAAGCGTGGAAACCTGCGCACGCCTGCGAAGAGATTCAAAGGTTACTATGAAGTCGGCCAATCCGCACTGAGCCCGCTTGGACGGCTAAGGCCTAATCACCCTTTAAGGGTAGGCTCGTGCCCCTCAGTGGGAACATTATAATGAGATGATGATGATGATACATAGAAACACCGAGCACAGTACAAACATAAGTACATGTTCATGCACACAAATGTTTGTACTGCCCGGAAACTCGAAATCCTTGATGTAGTAGCCAAATGGGTAAACAAATATTGAACATTTGGTAGCAAAACAAACATGATAAATATAAATGGTAATATCTGCTGAAGCGTAACATCTATCAATTACTATCCGAACTCCCAAGTAAAACCCTATAAGCAAATTTTCAATCATTAAAAAACTTTGCCACTAGGTTGGAGTTATCAAGCGGCTATCGACGCTCACCAGTAATTTACAAAAGATTTAATCTTTATTAAGAGTTAAAATAAGCCTGACGTGTCGTGCTGTGGGATCATCAATCAAATCGATCGACATTTATCGATTATACATTAAGCATGCGTTTAATAAACGCCTAATTGTACAGTCGCGTGCGACAAAATGCGCGACCCGCGTTCCTATTATAGGATTATTTGTTATTTACAGCGACACGTTACAAAACATCCAATTACGGTTTAATCGTTCCATTTATTTCACTTTGAAGTAAAGTTTTGACGTGTATTCAATAGCTTACTCGTTTGTAGTCTATTCAATTCACTACATCCATAGCCATTTTATGATACCATTACTGAATAAGATCTCTCTTAATAACTCCCATTAATAAGAAAATCCGGAACCTAAGAACTCCAAAGTGTGTTCGCGGGTCATTATTTGGCTTCCTTCACTATTTGGCAGTAGAAACCACGAACAGATGACTGCATCCATAAAATGTATGATGGACACTTAATATTTTATGCTGGAACCATCTCTAAATTACTATCGTTCCTAAAAGCTTAGAGAACCAAACACGTCGCGCTTGGTTTGAATGCATGTTCGCAAATTTTTTTTCAGGATGACATGACTGTAAAGATGCCACTGTCATCTATATTGACCAATAATCTTAGAAATGAGACCACAGATACAAAGTCTCAGTATCCAGTAATTTCGACAAAGCTATATTAAAAGCATAGGTCTAATTGTGAGAGACAGAGGTAAGATTATAAACCTTATACACCCACGGAGACGACATTTTACGCCTTATATGGTTTTTCTACAAATGATTTAATCCGTAAGAGAACTAAAGTTACCGATATAGCCCGTCGGATCAGCAGGTGGAAGTAACAGTGGGCTGGTCACGTATGTCGCAGAACCGATGGCCGTTGGAGCAGACGAGTTCTGGAATGGAGATCACGTCTTGGCAAGCGAAGCGTAAGACGCCCCAGCCCGATAGACCAACGACTTGCGAAAGGTCGCTGGTGGAGGCTTGATGAGGAAAGCGGAGGACCAGGATATCTGGCGCAAAATGGGGACTGCGATAGGTTAAAGAGATGGTTTTCTACAGGTCATGTAGCATGCATTTTCTTACATTAAGTTTGACTGGGAACAATCGCACAAATTGGTTTTACTATGTGGTTCCTTACTACGAGATGTGATGAAAGAGATCAACCCTTCCTCATTATGTTCTATCCCGGACAATGCCATTGTGACGTTCTGTTTGTTCCACAACTTGCATAACGAAACCTTTGAATACTGCGCCTTACAAAGGACCTGTCAGATATTGAGTTTGGTGACACAACGATCGATGCAAGGAAAAAACCCACATTGTTCTCGTTCCTCATTCACACACCACGGTCTCAGCCACTTGACTTTGCATAATAATGCAAACTATATTCAAGGCGGCACAGATTTATAGTGGAGCTGGGTGTTAGGGGACATATAAATATCCAACCAACGCTACTTGCTCATTTTTGCATGTCCTGTTGTTTTAGAGTAATATATTTTGTACAAGCTGTCGTTTAAAAGGCAATTTGAAGCTGAATGTTAAGACCGTTCGATCTCTTTTGACATTTTTTTTTTTCTTTTAATTTTCTCTACTTTATATTGACTTTTTTATATAACATGTCATTTCTTCGTCTTAAATACAAATTATTCAAGCATCTGCCTAATTTTATTATTTTCTATTTATCTTTGTTAACAACATCGTGGACACTTCTTATTCTTATAGCGTCGATATGGGTTCACAAGTTAAATATGAAAATGCGACCAATGTTAGGCCACTTTCATCACCCTTTCACTTGCCATCCAGTGTACCCGGAATTTATTGTTAATATATTTGTAAAACTAATAATGTTTATAATGTACCTTAAGAAAAAGTATACCTCTCAAAATTGCTGCGCTCCTATTACAGGGGTACTCAAATGTTTCATTCCGCCAAACCACTGTACCTACGTACATGAAAAAGAGTAGGTAGTGAAAAATTGAGTATTAAACTGCACGTAGATGGACTGTTCAGGCAAGACAGTAGATGATCCATTGTCGGAGGAGCACCCCAGTCGCACAGATTATTCCTGGAATATCCCCATATTATCCGATTTTCACGGCACCGCAGCTAACACTGGCGCAGACCGTCCAGGAAGGTCACCGCCATCGTGAACACTAGGAAATGTATTTTTTTTCTATGGTTGGCATGCCTATGAATAAAATTATTCTTTTTTCTTTTCTTTCTCTCTTTTATATGTTATGTATGAGCCACGCGTCTTCCAAACTCTAAAACATGTATTATATTGAAAGTCAGTACTCTACCGCAAGGCTTATTTCGGAAATCGAAATTCGTTATATAGGCACCTGCCCGTCAAGCTTCTTATATGTGTATTGGATGTTGGTCAGAGCCTCGTTCACTACTCAGCCTTAAGTACCTTAGGCCGATGAGGTTGGCGCAAATACCAAATGGTTTAAGCCCTGAAAAATAGGCTAATTCGAAGCCAACGACTCATAGAACACGGAAAGTCCAACAATTGTATTACCATCCATATAATTGTAAGAAACACGAGTCATCGCTTTTATCGCGGTGCAATCGTAAAATTTCATAAAGCGTGGTTAATATCAAACGGTTTTCCTTATGAATGACTTTTTCACAAAACAAACAAACGTTGCCCGGGACACAGGAGAGGATCGAGGGTGCGGCAATTTGTATCTCTTGTCAGACTTTTTAATTTTATCCGGAGGAAAAACAAATCAGTTTCGCTCGAACACTTTGCATATTTACAGATCCTTGCAGCAACTGGCATTGCTTATTGCATTTTCAATACTATTCTTTTTAAGCTAAAGAGATTAACAAACGCCCTTTATTGCAACGGGCGATGGCTATAATTTCAATTTGATTTAACGTTTGGTGCTAATTGTTTAAAATAGGTACAATTAATAATATTCAATTAACTAATACTGGAACACTGACCGTGACCACGGTAACCCTCATAGACCCTAAAACGTTACTATGAAAATAATTTTAGTTATAAGGTGGTGCGTTTTAGTTTATGTATTCAGTGTAGCCAATTATTTAAAAAATTAACGTCATTTTGTTCAGTATTTCCTAGTTTTGTTAGGACACTATAGGCTCAATCACCTGGTTTTCCGAAACGAAAATGATTTCGTGCTTCGGAGGGCACGTTAAACCGTCGGTCCTGGCTGCAATCTTAAGATGGTTGGTAGTCGATGACACCAAACCGCATTGGGCTCGCTTAGTAGGTTACGGCCCAATCTCCCCATAGCTATGCTGTGTGTATAGCTAGGCCTGTGGCCTTCAGTAGACTGTTATAAGCTGATGATGAAGATGATGATGAATTTAGTGTGCTAATCTCTTTAAAAAGTATATCATGATCGTAGTACCGCGATCATAATGTACCTCGTTGGTTCATAGAACAACAAGCAAAAGACATGACTTAAGTCCTAAACTTATGATTATTAAGCTTCATATGTGGGTTACAATAACATATTTTTTCCATTACATTATACAAGGCTATCGATCATACATAATCGAACCCGTATACATTGTTGCTTCACTTCCCGTAGGAACCTACATTGTAAAAAGCTGGGTTAAATTGTTTATACACCTCATCCGGCGTAGCACCAACCCGCTAATATTTGCCTACTTTATAACCATAGATTCTTTTATAAATTAAAAGTTCTCGAGTGGAGGTCACGTAACAGTAAACGAAACGTAGGCCGACCACGAACCAGATGGACGGATAACCTGGTTAAGGTAGCAAATGGATGTCAAATACTAAGGATTGGTCCGCGTGAAAATCATAAGGGGAGGCCTTCGTTCACCAGTGAACTTTTTAGGCTGTAATGAT
Source organism: Leucinodes orbonalis (assembly GCA_019425675.1). NCBI lineage: Eukaryota > Metazoa > Arthropoda > Insecta > Lepidoptera > Crambidae > Leucinodes > Leucinodes orbonalis. The sequence continues at coordinate 104,920 of PQWD01001080.1, forward strand.
GATGGTGGTATTGACAACATTTAGATCGGGTAGGCGAGATTATTCTGCATAATACCAACATACAAGCTATATTGTGTCAGTTTTTGGCTATCAAATCGGTTCACCAAACCGATACGTAGATAAAAACAAAAACAACTTCAACCAATGTCAACGCAAATATCTCCAAACTAAGTTGCTGATACAAGAGTTTTGTGCAAATACATATACAGAGTGAAATCGATAAAAAAATTAAAACTTTTAAACCCTAAAAATCATGTAGAACACCTAATAAAATAAAAATATTATATTAATTTTGATTTAAATTTATTCAATATGGGGATGTGACAGGATCGCGGTGCGTGGTGTGACGGAGAGCTATACAGGTGAGGTGGGACGGGCGGCCCCACTCACTGAAGAAAGAGGTACGACCTATACTTGCTCAATGCAATCCTATAATTTATTATTTTGTAAAACTTTTATGATACGTCTATAATGTTCCTATAAAACACTCGAAGAGTAAAATAATAGTTCGAATATACGCCAATGATACAAAAATTCACTCTGTATATGAACATTATTCGTTATTATTGAGCGTCGATAACGCAATGGTGTGGAGTCCTACCGGGAGGACTGTGGTTCAAATATGTACGTTACAAAATGTTTATGAAACAACAACAAACATGAAATTACAAGTACAGCCATTGTAGGAATCCAAAAGACATTTGTTTACACTCTCAAATAAACACTGGTAAAAGCACCCCTCGAACGCCACCTCCTCAAGTCGTTAGTTTTTAGTACGTCCAAAATTGCCTAGCTTAATCCAAGCTAAGTAATATCCATCCATTCCTGAAATACTTCCCATGATTCGGTTAGATAATGGTAAAAGCAACCTGCAACTGCCCGCATGGGAGTTGTAATTAGGTTTGAGACTCTTTACGGCCAACCCGTATGTATTTTGAATATGGAAGGTCCACAAAGCTGTTTTGATATAGCTCAACTTTAGCAATTTCATAATTTTTATGATCATTTATTTCCCTTTAACATGCTTTGGTAAAAACAAATGTCAAAAACAGAATTTACGCCGACAACGAAACGTAAGTATGTTTTCATATTGGAAAAAGTAATATTAATTACTAGGTATATTTCAAACAAATACAATTTCATTAAATTCGTTTTTATCTTGCTTTGATAAACTCTTCTGGTAGATGGGTAATAATCATCAGTCTATAACGGCGTCCTGCATGGCACAGGAGTTTCCGCAAAGCGGCCCCACATGGAATGATGCTCCTATCTTTTGGCGGGAGCGCTTCAGTACCAGCTTCTTCCCTTTGACCGTGTCTAAAGAAGAGCAGCTCGAATCGTCAACGATCCTGCTATCTCCGAAAAGCTTGACCCTTTGCGATTGCGGATGTGACCTCACTCTGCATACTTCTTCGGAGTGTTCCAATGAATTATTCGGACTCGTTCCTGCCACTACATTTCACTATATGCCCTATACGGATTGTTGAGTTGAGTTAGATTTTTTTATAAAAAAAAAAATTTTTCCTTTAAAATAAATTTTTTCCATTCCCAATTTCAAATTCTTACATATTTTTTATTTATATTGTATACGTCATTGGTGAACAGTTAATTGAAGTACACAAATTTTTATTAGATCAATGCAATTAAAAAGTACGTTAGAATTAAGTCGCTTCGGATCTGGAGAGTGTAGGTTTAAATCCTGTCACCAAATATTACCAACCACTATATCCACTATCCACTATAACGTGTATAACCATTATATTTTTGGATTTTCTAAATGAAATGTAAAAAAGAAAAACATCGAGAGGAAACTTGCGCACGCCTAGGAAGATTTTCAAATAATGAGCATGAAGTCGGCCAATTGTGAAGTCGGGCACTGGGCCCGCGTGTATGACTAAGATCCTCAGTCGGGACGTTAAATGAGCTGAAGATAATAATATATTTTATCTGTGGTTTTGCTAATTACACATGCATGACAAAACACTCTTAGACTGAGACCCGATCTCTATTACGGTACAATAAATTGGCTTCATTTTGGTAAAATGCTGACTTAATCGTATTTTTTCCGCTAACGCTTACAAGATCCTACTCGAAATGAGCGGTAAGGAAAGCGGTGTTATTTAAGTAAGATGTAAGTTCTCTGATATGATGCCTTAAATGTCAGTGAATGTAGTTCCCATTTTATTTAATGGGAATGTGGACCTAGTTGCACTTATGATCTTTTACATTAAAAATATGCTTGATTAATAGTTGGATTACCAAACCAAATTACTCAGAAACAAATTTACCCATCACATAATGCAAACATTAATTCTGATTCGAGAGAATGATCATACCCAATATTTGTTGGCGCCTGTCAAAGTAAGAACGTATAAATCATTTTGTGAACTCGGAACATCCGCTTAACAATATCTCGATTCGGGCAATGATAATTTGGGCCGGTAATGATGATCGATTGTCCCGAACTTTATGGGCCTCCCGAAATGCAAACGAACGGGGAGAATTTTATTATCGTACCCCGCTTTTTCTGCTCGCCTTTCGAATTTTCGCTATCTGAGATTATTTAATATTAAGGTGATTCTCTCAACATATACGGAACGAAAAATATTACTCCATATTTTATCTATAGGTGCATATGCGTACGTGTCTGGAACGATTTTTTTATAAGATTTTTTTTTTCACTTATAAATATAAATATCCATTGATATTCAGACAGCGCCATCTAACCCTAAGTTAATCATGAAGCCTGTATTATAGGTACTTAACAATGGATAAACATACTTATATACATTTTGACATGATACAGGGTGACGAGAGGTGAACCCGTTTGCACAGTACTTATGACTATATTAACACACGCTTCCTTAGTAACTTTTTTCGATACCTGTTTTAAGTAGCTTTTTTAAAGAGAGCCGTCTTTACACGGCTCCGTTTTGTTATTATTACGTATTTTAATGTTACATCATACTTACTTAAATGAAAAACATTACAACCAAGTAGGTATATTGTAGAGATATACTTAAGCAAAGTTGGGAGTTATAGGTAGGTACGAAGCGTCTCAAAAACCGGCGAGATAACAGCATGTGATTCTTCTGCTCCTGAAATTTCAACAATAAACTCTTTTCATTGTTTTCCATATTTTACTTACAATGCTTTGGCTTGAAGAGGAATAGTGGCCTGTATAAAAAGAATCTCCATTTAAGTCCCGTAGAAATCATAATAATAACATTTCACCGAACTACGAGTAAGTGTGCGAACTATGTACACTGCCTTAAATCAATTAATGCGCATATCAAATATATAACAGAACCGCATTTAATAAGCGGATTTCATTCGATTAAAAATCGATTCCGATATTGTTCCTCTTAACTGAGTTAAGTGAATACACTAATCATAAGCCAGTTCTAGATTCCGCTCACGTTCGTCTCGAGCACTGATGCAGTGAAACGAGTGAAAATATGCAACTAGCGCTTTGCTATGTGCTCAGCGAAACTTGAGGGCTTGTTTGATTTTATATTTTATTTAAATCTATTTACTCTTCTCTTTGGTGCCCTAATAAGTGTTTAAATTATAGTCATCATCATGAACAATAATTTAATTGCCGACATATATTTTTTAAACAAATGCATTCGAACAGGAGTCGGTCCCTTGACAAAAAGAGGATTTAGTTTAGTAATACTACTCACGTGCTTAAAAGCATCATGAAAACAAGTATTAACATATTGAGATGTCATAGTTAAAGCATACTTTAAAAAATACATACCAACAACAACAACAATTATTGTCTCAATTCTGCTTTCTTCCTCTTGTTACTTGGTCGGTTAGAATTGAAATTACCCCCTGCTTCATTCAGAAACGTTGATTTATTTAATTCATAGAAAAAAACATAGTTTTAATTTTAAAATTGAAGAAACTACTAAATCATAGCAGTCCACTGCCGGATTAAGCAAAGTGTTTTAAGGGGATATTGACCACGCCTTACCACGATGTGCCAGCGCATGTTGGCAGTTGGCTAGAGCTTTATTTTACTATTCGGCACGATTAAAACTTGCAGAAGTGGTTTTGGGTCCTGACATATATATGCGAGGAACCATTACATCAGTTACTGACAAAAGTAAATCGCGAAACCGGGGGAATTTTCAGTCTCAAGGTGGACTAACATACTTTCCACTACGCGTGTATATCATATCATGACAAGACTGATTGTCACATTGAAATGAAAAAATTGTACAAAAAATTATATTCGATTTATTTAAATTGATAAAATTATGGCGTAGTGTACGCCATAATTTCTTACGAAAGAGGGCGAAATTCCATAAAAATGCTAATTTATCTTCAAACAGTACAAGGTCCGATGCTGACGACTTACCCATACCTCAACAAAACCTGAACATTATTTCGACTTACATTAGAAAATTTCCTCCTTTTTATCTCTAATCCCAACTGTAATAGACACGGGCGTACACAATTACTTAAATGTCAAGTAAATGTTTGGTAAGGTATGAATTCGTGTTTTTTCCGGGGCAGCCGACCCGCGCTAATGTGTCCCGACTTAAAGGCTTAAACTACACTTGTTTGCTAACTGCTCGCGGTCGGAGGTCGTTACAAATACAAGATGGCCGAATATTACACAATTTTCCTTAAGGTCTACTTTTTTGCTTTGCTACGACCAAGTTAATAAGTTGGTGACCCACATGTTGGTTAGTAACTTATTTTAGACTGTTGCAGTCCACTGTCAATATGGTCCTCCTCTAGTGACCGATCTTACCCAAATCACATCCATCAGTCTAGAGGACGTCATAATTTGAAAACTTAACTTTTCTTTAGTTAACAAATTGCTTTTCAGTCACTTAATATGCACCAGGTGTTGCAAAAATGAATCCTTTCTTCAGTTACTGAGTACACAATACAAAGGTAACATTAAAATTCTAGTATCAATATTACCCCTTTTCTCCTTGCTGCGATTATTTTTAATAAGGATACAATTGCTTCCATTATCATTTTTGAATTTCATTACCATCCAAGTGATCGACCAAAGTAATTAAAATTTTCCTTCCTTATTCAAGGAAACAAAATAAACTAAGAATACCACAAAACGCCTTTACATTTTTGTTGCAAGCGAAAGTTGAGATTCCAGAAACATTTTTCATGAATTCTTTTATTTTAATTCTACTTTTATAACTCCCGCAGCTGAGGAAATATCTCAAGATTAGTGCAATGCTGTGCTGTGTGGCGTTTTACGCGATCCTTTAGTCTGAACCCGTACCGGGTGAAGTTCACGCGGGATACTTTTGAAAAATAAACAGCGCATTAATATTTGAATGGCGGTCCATTCATCTCGCGGTAATGGCAGAGTGACGCCACCTAATGGATGGGGACAAAGAGCGCGCTTGTCCGTAATCATTAATGCATTTAATGTCACTCGGTCGGGTTAGCAGAGTTCAAGCCGCAAATATTATGCACCACAGAAGTTTTTTGCAGCGATTTACCCGTACGACAGGTACGCCATTAGCGATCGATAACCTTTTACTTTTTCAATCAACAGACCATAGTAACGACGCCTGAGCGAAGAACTTGAAAGGAATCTGCTCTCAACGACTCGGTAAATATGAATACTCTTCATGATAATTACATTATGCTTTAAAATTTAATTTAATATCAACGAAAATGCTGTAATTAGATAAAATAAATTAGTTTATAAATATAATTTTAAATTCTTAAAAAGTTACATAATAACATCCATCCACTACTTCTTCCAATTTCACTATAATCTTCTCCATAATCCTGACGTTGCTAATAGAACTTATATTATCAACAATAAATACATAACAATCCACTGTAAGGAACAAGCCTTAAGACTCAATTCGAGATTGTTTCAGTTAATTTACTCAGCCTTCGATAACCATCATTTGCAATAGTTGCTTGACTTGCATAGTCTACAACCACAGATTTCCCAATACAGGAGATGGGCCAAGCCGCGTTTAAAGTGCGACAACTGTAAGCTCAACGAGCATACACTGGCTAACAGTTTACGCTCTGTGAGACGAGTCAAGACGCACGAATATTAGAAGAAATTACCGTTTTTTTCCAAAATGCCCTCCTGTGCAATTGTAACATGCCATCATCGCAATGAATCAGTAAATTTACCAAGAAATATAATAACTTTTCACAGGTAAGAACCGAAAAGAAATTGCGACACTGGGACTGCCTATAAACTTGGCGGCTTGTCCAGTCTAATGTATATTCTGATGTCTGTGTCTACAACCGAACGTGGTGGCAATATTGGCAATACCTACTCTAATCAATAACAGAAATGAAGTTTCCATACTAACTACAGGGTGAATTGATATATTGTCAATTTTCAAAAATAAGAACCTACTCGTGATTTGAAGTACATTCCCCATTACGCGGAAAGTCCATTGACACTAAAATAAAATATTTTTAAACCCTAAAAATCATGATAAACACTTTGCGATTGATCAATACCACATGCAATAATGCATGAGCGTCGGTGGCTCAATGGTGTGACTACCGGGAGGGCTGAGGTTCAAATCCCGCCACGTACCAATGAGTTTTCGAATTTTCGAAATTATATGTACGTTATCCGATGCTCTTACGGTGAGAACTGGGCCCGCGTGGACAACTAAGGCCTAAACACCATACACGGGTAGGCTCGTGCCCCTCGGTGGCGACGTTTGATGAGCTGATGATGATATGCAATAAAAAATGTATTTGAAAATATATATTTTCAGTTAAGTGTGAGATGAGGTGGGTTCACGGCGCGCCGTGTGCGTAGGGCAGGCAGCGCCCGCGCGCTGAATAAAGTAGTACGAGCTATAAAATTATCTTATTGCTCAATGCAATGCGATGATTTATTAATTAATCTTTTATTTTGTTTTTAATCTATATGGTCTGTAATATAAGTACAATAACAGGTCGAATTGATGCCAATGATTTTAAATTCACCCCGTATATATACTAATTACTGAAAGAATAGATAAAATTATTAAAGTTGTGCGAGCCGATTAAAACTAGGCACCTGCCTAAGTAAAAAACAGGCTATATTTCGTAATTCTACGTTATTAACGTATTTACTGGGTTGTAGACTCTATACTGAATCGTCTACGTAGATACCACTACACACATAGGTACTTAGGTAGTTACTACAATACATGAAATAGGAGTGATTTTCATTTCTATGTTTCCGAATGTGAGGGCACTGTAGATAGTAAAATTACTGGGTATAAGAGTTTTGACGGAAAAAAATGACTACCTAGTGTTATTGAATCCCTTCAACACTGCTTCTGTTATGGTCCGGCGAATCACTTACTCGTGCATAAAAAATACATTATATACCATATTATGTTTTACAACTCCTAAGGAAAGTTGAAGCAATACTTGCAGTAGGTATACGAGTATAATGCGACTTTATCGCTGGCGTGCAGATTAAACAGGGTTGCGGAAATTTAATCATAAAATATTAGGTGGTATCGTAAACTTTGAACTCATAAAGCATTATAATGTGCTCTATTTCATTGCCGTTGGTAATGGATTCATTATATTATTATGAGCAACTGCATTTTGTATTACACAATTCTATCTTTGTAGCAACGGTTGTACAATCGTGAATAAATATTTATAAAAATATTAACTCAGTATAAGTAAGCTCATTTTGTATAAACAACCAAAGTTTGAAGCTGTAATTATCACCTGTCGAGCGTACCTGAAAATGTTCCTGGACGAAAAGTAAGCTAAAACATCGTTTGCAACACTTCATTTGTAGCTACTTTCACTTGAAAGTACATAGCCACCGTTTGTTATAATATTTCCTGTGACAACAAAGTTGTAGGTATATTACAGTATCCAATCTTTTCCAGTTTCACTATTATTTACAAAACTCTATTTAATATATTCTTTAATAACGCCTAAACAGACTTCCCTGTTATATTGCGTGTACATATTAAAGCATTGTCATAGCAATAAAAAACTTTTTTAACATTGTGCGCAATTTTGCATTCCACTTCTGGTATAACCAATAATAGACACCAATTACTTAATGAAAGAAAGAAAATAAATAATAATTTGTCAACAACACAAGGACACGTAATTAAAAGATGACATTGTCAAATACAAATATCTGTAAATGCTGGTTAACTTAACATTGAAGTTAACCAGCATCTGCCCTCTATGCCCCAATCATGGGCAGGCGGATTGGTGACCGCAGTATTATCCAGTACGCAAGAGGGCGCTGCTGCCTCCCATCTGGTATATTTCCGTTAGTCGGCTGCTACTATATCCTCGGAAAGAGTAATGTCACCACGCGGTTGTATTCAAATCTTGTATTGCAAAAAAAAACTGCTAGCCAATCGACGACCAACATTACAAAGGTTGCTCTACATTGACACTTTTGTAAACTAATAATAAAAGGTACAATAATTTACAAGTAGTGTACACGTAACAACAGTTGACGCCCATGTTAATATCGATCATGGACGTGCTTCATGATCCTTGCATTTAGCCATTTACCTTCATTAACTACTGACAAATGCATCCAGCACATTGGTGATTTGTGCTTTAGTAATGGCTGTGGACGCAATCCTGCCACCACAAAGCACATCATGATAATTTAGCTACAAATAGTGACGTGTTGTGACTCGTCGTTTCGCCCATTATTCAATTATTAACGGTTGCAGTAAACATACGGTGGTTGTATATTAATGACATCAATGACATTGCAAACAAGTTCTGAATAAAGGTATGTGTAGTAAACTAGTGATCTAGATGATGAAAATGTGTTTCGACATGATCTCTACTGCTTAGAAAATCATTATCATCATAAGCCTATAACGACCCACTGCAGGGCACAGGCCTATTCGCACAACATAGCTATAGAGAAATGGGTCGGTAATCTACACCGATTACAATCCTAAAATTGTAGCCGGGGCCGATCGCTGAACCTGTATGTTAGGTGTTTCCCTACGCGATAAGATCCGACGAGGATATCTGTAGGAGAACTGGGGTTACCGACATATCCCACAGGATAAGCAAGTTGAAATAGCAGTGGGCAAGGCACATAGTGCGGTGAACTGATGGCCGATGGGGCGAAAAAGTTCTCGGGTGGCGTTCACGTAACGGAAAACGAAGCGTAGGCCGACCCCTAACCAGGCGGATGAACTGGTTAAGGTGGCGGGAAGCAGATGTCAAACTGCTAGGGATCGGTCCGCATGGACATCATCAGGGGAGGTCATCGTTCAGCAGTAAACACATTAAGCTGTAATGATGATATAAATTATACATAAAAACACCTAGACCAATACAAACAGACATGTTACCGCACTTAAATGTTTGTACTGTCCCAGGATCCGGAACCCTTGGTATAGTAGCCAATATCTCAACCATCACACCAAATGGGTCGGAAAAAAATTAAGCCTCGGTAGGTATCCAGTAATTTAGCTGCCCATTTTACTGTTAAAGCTGAAATCATTATAAACAACCAACAGTTCGTTTAGGTATTACGCAAGTAATGGTAAGAATTCAATTGTATTTTACACACAGTAAGATACGAGTAACACACTAACAACAATCAAAATTTGTTCTTAACAAAACTGAACCGAGTACTCTTGTGTTAATATCATCAGTTCGCTCAACCAATGGACCTGACCATAACGAACTTAATACTGACAAAGGAATAATTAGCACAGAAATGCTTGCTAACGATGTATTGCCTACATATCACATAACCAAAGGTAATTAATGGTTGCTCCCGATATTATCGTGACATGAAATTGGCTTGCTATAATTAATTCCCCTAGCAACGCTTTTTGTTATTTATTATTTGCGACCTTAACTTTATAATCATATAGAAGACGTATAGTTAAATGTGAATATTTACAATTACTGATATAAGAACAAAGCAGTTTGCGTTTCTTTTAAAACAAAATTATATATAAATATATTGCAATCATAAGCATGAACATGTTTCTATTCAGCGTTATGCTATATTTTATCCAGCATAAATACTAACCTGGCTTTTTAATCAGAGTGTGTTTTTATCTGAGCAGGCCGGGCATAATAATTTTATCACGTTCGCAAGACTGCCCGTTCAACACACAGCTGCAAATGTACGTGCTTTTTATTAATATAAACTTAAACCATTACCACTGTTCCTATTAACTTAAATCTGAAGTTTATTTTATCTTAAAAGATACGTCTGCTGCGCCTTATTAAAGCAAGGAGGGAATCGAGATAACACGACGACCCATTTGATGTAATAGTTGAGACGTCAGCTAATACACCAAGGGTTACGGGGTCGATCCCCGGGCGAAACAGAATCTTGTGTGTATGAACATGTCTGTTTGTATTGGTCTGGGGTATTCTTTGTATAAACTGTGTGTATTTATAAAACAATATATATAATTATGTTTATCGGTTATTAAGTACCCGTAAATAAGGCTTCACGCTTAGTTTGGGGTTTGTGTGAATGTCAGTGAATATTTATATTATAGTTAATATTTTTCAGTCACCAGCTTCTGCTATCACTACAATCATGAGACTTCTTGAGTCGGAGAGTCAGAGAGGTTTGTTTGAATTCCAAAAGATATATGCTGGGTCTTCTAGTGACAAAAAGAAAGATGCATCGTATCGAATGTGCAAACAACACCAACTGCCATGAGGAATGTATCATCCCTCAAAAACATCAAATTTAGACGGGTAAATACTAGTCCAGGAAATGAGATCATAAAACCGAGATACAACAATACAGTTTGAACACAAAAACTGTCCCTAAATAACTGTAAACAATAAAGGAAATATCAAAAAATATATTGAATCAGCCCTCGGAATGACAATCACTTCACATTAACATCGATAGCCCATCACTTCCAAATCATTTGCGTCCCCAATGCCCATAAACACAAAACATAATTCTGGATGAAGCAGCGAAAAAAGGTAAAATGTATATTGTACATCAAAGCGAGGGTTAAGTGACCTAATAAAAAAACCCGAGACCATTTGGTTGTGAATTAGCTAATCTCGACGTCGATTTTAAACAATTCATCTTGAGTGGGCGCCGGAGTGGCGCGTCCGTTCCAAAAGTCATTTTTCAGCCACTCTGACGTAATCGCTTATGAACTCCTAGCTTTTTATTTGAAAAGTGGGGAAATTTTCATATTCAACGTTTTATGAGTTCGCGGCGAACACGCTCTGCAAAGGACGACTTGAAATTTTGCCTTAACTTCTATATTACTTCACCGGTATAGTAACGAAGTCCTCATTATTATTTGACTTAGAAAAAGCAGCCTTTCTTATCAGCCCATGTACGTAACATTTCAATAATAAATAAACGAATTGTTTAGTGCTTGCTCCTCGTGTAGTGTAAATGTGTGTTTGTGTTGTTTATAGTAGTCTTTGTGTTTCATGTATAAATCGTCAATCAATCGTCATGTATTACAGTACAAATTATTCCCCGATTTATGTTTCGTTAAAATCAAAATGTACAGCAAATTTCATATATTTTGTTAAAAGCAAATAATTACTCATATTTCCAAGCGGTTTGTTTGCCATTAATGTTTTTCATGTATTTGTACTTTTCAGTTCTTTTTTCATTAAAAATTTTTAAATGCAGGTAAATATAAACTTTCTGATAAACTACATTAGTTTGTACTTTTTGGGAATCGCTTCAAAATAAATAACTAATAAATTAAATTTAATCTCAAATCACCTGCACAGTTAACCTAAATGCAAAGGACAAATATACTCTGGGCTCTTCTCAGAAGAATAAAAATAAATAAAAATCTAGACCAATAGATTTCTTCATGACAAAGCATTTCGCTCTACTTGTACGAGTATAATGCGAACTATAAATGTATGGATTTCTGTCCGCGGTCTGTTTTTAGATCATTATAATCCAAGACTTCTCAAGGTTTAGCGGCAGTTTTAGGGCAAACATATTTAATCTTCTAAAGGTTTTTATCAGGGCCTCAATTCTACAAATTTTCTTGATATTACGATACTTTAAAATCCATGTGTAAATTTGGTACTCCGGCAGAACTTTGATGTTCGTATGTGTTAGTAAAATTAACTGTCTAATAGTGTTTACAAATTAAAACCTTCCATAAAACAGAACAAATGGTTGCATTTTTTTTCTATTGAGACACAATAACGATCCTATTAACGCAACTTAAAATTATCGGATTTGGAGCCCATGTGATATAAAAGTTTTTAGCTCCTAAAAAAGAAAAATATGTGATTGTAGTGAGACATCCTAATATTAATGTCAAAGCATGTATTCAAACAATTCAGCAGATCCTAATAAACTGAAGAAACAGGCGATATCAGACCGCAATTCTGCAGAACTAGCCGGGTGGCCGTCAAATGCAAGCTCGTTCCATTTATGAATGCACCCAAAACCGTTAAGAGTCGTAAACTGCAGACACCGGACTCGCTCCGTCACGACCTGTCCAAGACAGTTATATCCATTCAACAAAGACTAGTGCATTTGAAATTAGATTGAATGCCTATTTCCATTACATGGCAATAATATACTCTTTCGAACTCGTACTGAACATAAATATATACTTATGAAAAGAAATTATACAATACACCAAGTAACAACAAAAGACAAGTACAATATAGGTGGCCTTACTAAGGTATCAATTTGTTTGAGGCTGAAATGCCGTAATATTATTAGATTTTTTTAAATCTACATAAAACTAAAAAAGAATACCTAATATGCTAGATTAAGCAAGTAAAAACCGGAAACACACATTATTACATTCGTATTAGATTGTATTTTGACAATAGGTAATTGTAATTCATTATTCCTGCAAGAAATCACAATATAAACAATCTAGTATTATACTTATCCAAATTTATGAAACATTATTTTATAGTTTTAAAGTCGGTGTAATGTATAAGTTTTAACATCAGTTTAAAATCTGTTTTGTAGGTTATCATTATATTTACTTATCTGATCGTACAACATGCATTAATTGCTTTTTACAAACATTCTTGGATTTCAAAATGTAGTTATACGAGTATTTCCATTTCTAAAAAATCATTTAAAAATTCATTCGATTTTTAACTTGCTGTATTGCCAGAATACGAAAATCTTTGAAAAATAGTTGAGCTACATTACTTTATAGCAAATTTTATAGTTTATAGTATTCTGTTATATTATTATTATCGTGTTATGTTATTCTAAAACGTTGTCTCGTATTTATAGTTACTTATATATTAGTTAAACTAATGGTTCAATCGTTGTTCCTGCCTTCCCTTCCGAACAATACAAACAAGTCTTTTTCATTGTTTTACATACTCATTTCTTAGAACGTGATTGAATAGTATTATTTGGTCTGACCCATTTTTCTTCAATAAAACTCGACGACTCTTGATAAAACATATATAAATTATAGTATTAAACATATTAAGTGTTATTATGAGATATTTCACATGTACATATTTGTAAATCAAAGTAATGCTTTTAGGCGTTTCTTTCTCGCACTCCAAAATCATAAAATAGCTTTACCATTTATTTATCTAAGTGCATTGACATAAGCCTGGACTAAATAAATTAATTTCAATATTTACTATAAAACCAACATTTGTTTGAGTTTGACCAAAGTTGCATTAATTTAACGGTTATTTCGTAGATACTAATTGCGCATCATCTTGCAACCTAATATTCGGGCCATTTCATCGTGCCGCATGCAAGTGACGGGCCCATGTTATTGCAGTTTACTATGTTTGCGATGGCCTGTGTCACTGCTTCGCAAACTGCCCGACATCTTTATGGGGTACATAAATTTTGTGCGTTATGAATTTTAAAGTTGCTCTCAAGAAATAATAGCGTCGTTTTTCGGGGCAACATTTTTGTTTAACGTAGCCTCGTCCATAGACCCAAATGATTCTATAATGTTGTATTTTATTTTATTAATAGACTACTTTCTCACTCGAGTAATACACTGTAGTATGCACAAAGCATTTACAATATAGTCGTAGTAGTACTTAATAGTCGTAATAGTTCCTGTATGTAGGTTTGTTTGTCAGCTAAGGTTTCTTAGACAGAACAAAGTCAATATTTTTTACAATGTCATTAATGCATCATCTCTTTAAGCTATCGTTGTCCACTTCTAGAATTGAACTCCGCTATTTTGTGTATATCTCCCGGTACTCTATTTTTTTCATCCGGCATTCCAAAGTTTCAAGTTTTTGGTCATAGTAACATGAAGATTTGTTGTGTTGCGTGGGTGAGTGAGGTTACGAGAGACTCAGAACCCTTTCCCTCTCCCTATGTATCCGACACCCTTTCGCTTTTCAAAGGTTGCAAACGCATTTATGGGTCCTAAGGGACTACGCGTGTCCATGAGCGACGACATAATTTACTATGATTTTATTCGTATACGCACTTGCTGACCTATGCAATAATATAAAAATAGGATCATTTCCTAGTACTCATACCCACTTCAGCACCATGACCCATGTAATTCGAAGTTGGGTTGGATCAAACCAAGAATTTCTGGTTCGATCCCCAGGCTGTATTCATTAACGACAAACATTCGTATTCATGAACGTGTCTGTAAATATTGGTCTGTATGTTTAAATGAAAAAAAAATGTATGAATTTACAAGAAGATAGATGAATACACGCGAGTCCAATCTTATGATAGGTGTCAACGACTATCGACAAATATAGTAGTTGGAATTAACAGCTAATGTGGAATCGAAAGCACGGGATCATCTTGCTATTCAGAAAATATCTTAACCAAATTTGAAAACATAGCACAAAGTGTTCTTCACTACGCAGTCTACGGGGTTCAAACTCAACGCTCAGCTCACTAAACCACGGAGACAGTGATACCAATATCTTCCGGTTTTTATTATTCATCTGTTGCCTACAATCTATAACACAAGACGATTATTATAACAAACATCCTCCCACACAAAATAAGTCTTCATCTTTGTATGATAGCCGGGCAACCTTAGAAGGAATCTTCAAAGGAAGATCACTAATTAATTGCGAAAGCCGCCATTTGTAATCTGATCGCTGAAGTAGTTTCTACTGCGATGTATTTTGTAATTGAGCTAACATTAATAATAACACAGTATCATTTGTGTAGCTGGTTATTGTCTTCTATTTAATACATAACAATAGAAAATACTCAAATAAAATTTAAGTGGTCATACTGTTTGTAGGTACAAATTGGTAGGAGAGAGGTTTTTACCTGTTTAATTGGTTTAACCAGAAGGAAGCCGCATTATGTAGCCTTTTCATCATTATCATATAGCCACTGCTGAACATAGGCTTCCCCCAACAACTTCCACTCCTGCGCCGATCGGAAGCTATTTAAATCCAGCAGCCTCCCGCAACCTACCTATCTTATGTCATCTGTCCATCTTGTGAACGGCCTACCCTGTAACTCAGTCCAAACCATTTTACACCATAACACCGAGTTTTAGGTAGTTTTACTGGTGTAACCCGTAGAAGTGCCTATTAGTAGATGTTTACGTTCGCTAGATGTTTAATCTATTATAATATAATTGTTATTACTTATCCAAATTTTAGTTAATTTTCTTAGCAACATTGTCTACTCAACTTACTGTAAGAACAACATTGATAAATTGATTAAAAATCTAGGCTGGAACTCGTTTACAGATGTGACACAGTCCAATACGCTCAATTCAACGCTAAAGGACCTAGCGGGATAAGCGTATGAAAACTGCACTCGCGTCTGATGAAGGATTTTTACCTTTTTTTTATTGTTTTTTATCTAAAATAGCCACATACTTAATCTCACACCCCTCACCCCTTTAGTAAGGTAATAATGGGGATGACAACCCTTAACGAATTTTTTTTTTCTCAGTACCTATTTGAGATATCTTCTTGAGATTGAAAACATACATGACTATCGATGAACTAATTATTATAGATTTTTTTTAGAATTTTTGGAATATTATAAACTGTAAAAAATGGGAAGTATATTTTTTGGGGGTGGTTTTTTATACCAACCCTTAAAGTGACACCTACCAAAAAAAATATCTTATTGGTTAATTAATTAGCTATTACATGTGAAAGTTACAAAAGGGTCGGATTGGTGGAACACAGCTTAATAAATATCTATTACGAATATTTACTTGCATGCATACCTATATATTAATTTTACCAGAAACTATAAAAACACATGTGCAGTATCTTTATATGGATTTATCATCTTAAATACGTTTTTACAATTATTCAGTGTCAACAAATGTGTCATCAACTCATCAGATTTTAGATCTTTACATCTTAATCAAATGTGTATACCTACAAATAAACTACTCTCGCGTGCAAGTAAATCGACTCAAGCCTCAAGTGCGCATAAAAGTGATATAACTAAAAAATGACTTATTTTACCTTTATATAATGTTTTACATAATTAAAGCCTAGTAATTAGGCTTTCAAATGGTAGCATAATATCAGTAATTTAAATAAACACTTGTACTTAGAATGCAACTGAACGCAACCTCCCGTAAACTGCTCTGCGCTCTATTCACAACTTGCGCGACACAACCCCCTATAAACCCCCTGTAATCGTTTTTTTCTTATCAGTCGCTCATTAGACGTTGACCTGAACACATCTCTGCAAATTAAAGCCGTCATTTGAAGAAAATTATGGATACAACACCTGAAGAAGCCGCTCAAGTCGTTGCCGTTGCAAGAAGGGTTGAACCAGCGAGAAGTCGCTCGTCGTTTGAATATGAGTCAGTCCGCTGTCTCGAGAGTATACAGAAGGTTTCAAGAGACTGGTGCCTTCACTCGGAGGCCTAATACCAGCCGACGCCGGTGCACCTCGGAGCGTGACGACCGGTTTTTGGTCTCGACCTCTCTCCGAAATCGACACCTTACCGGCGTAGATATGCAGCAGGAGCTACGTCAAGTTCGCGGGGTGACTGTCAGTCAGTGGACAGTTAGAAGAAGGTTGAAAGAAGCTAACCTTACTCCGAAAAGACCCGCTACAGGCCCGAAGTTGACCACAGCTCATCGTCAAGCACGCCTTCACTTTGCTCGAGAACATTTGGATTGGAGCATAGAGCAATGGCAGTCAGTCCTGTTCACAGATGAGACGAGGATGTGTCTCCATGGCAGCGACAGGAGAGGTCGGGTATACCGTCGTCCCGGTGAACGGTTTTCACAGTGCTGCTTTGTGGAAAGGCGGTCTTGCATGATGTGGGCTGGAATTTCCTTATGGGATATGGGACGAGCTCAAAAGGAAGTTAGAGCGAGGAATCCAGCTCTGACAAACATCAATGAGCTCAAGACTGCGTTGTAGAAGAGTGGGGTCGAATACCACAATCATCCATTAAAAGTTGATAAGGTCGATGAAGAATCGCATGAAGCAGTGATCAGAGCTACAGGAGGAATACCAAATATTGACACGAATAATTTTTTTATCTTACGCACATTTTGTTTCATTAAACACAATAACCCCATACTGTGAAATTGTATGAATTTTCAACATTTTTACATTATCATTAGCATTAACTTTTTTACTAAACTACTGAATCGATTTTCATGCAACTTACACGCATTTTAAAGCTCAATTACTAGCTTTACTATGTAAAACTTTATATAGAGGTATAAATAAGGCATTTTTAGTTATATCACTTGTTATGCGTACTTGAGGCTTGAGTCCGATTTACTTGCACGCGAGAGTAGTTTATTTGTAGGTATACACATTGATTAAGATGTAAAGATCTAAAATCTGATGAGTTGATGACACATTTGTTGACACTGAATAATTGCAAAAACGTATTAAGATAATAAATCCATATAAGATACTGACATGTGTTTTTATAGTTTCTGGTAAAATTAATATATAGGTATGCATGCAAGTAAATATTCGTAATAGATATTATTAAGCTGTGTTCCACCAATCCGACCCTTTTGTAACTTTCACATTAATAGCTAATTAATTACCAATAAGATATTTTTTTTGGAGGTGTCACTTTAAGGTTGTATAAAAACACCCCAAAAATATACTTCCCATTTTTTACAGTTTATAATATTCCAAAAATTCTAAAAAAATCTATAATAATTAGTTCATCGATAGTCATGTATGTTTTCAATCTCAAGAAGATATCTCAAATAGGTACTGAGAAAAAAAAAATTTCGTTAAGGGTTGTCATCCCCATTATTACCTTACTAAAGGGGTGAGGGGTGTGAGATTAAGTATGTGCTATTTTAGAAAAAAACAATAAAAAAAAGGTAAATATCCTTCATCAGTCGCGAGTGCAGTTTTCATACGCTTATCCCGCTAGATCCTTTACAGATGTGACATCGTGCAATACAATTGTCAACGCTAAACTTTAAAGTGTTATGTAATGTTCATATTTATTAGACAAAGTTAAAAATCATAGTAAACTGTTAATTCTTATCATTAGTGTGTCATTAGTGTGGTCCCGTATCCAATCAGCCAGCTATTTCTTCCAAGTGACGAGACAGGCAGTATAATTACTTGATACTGGGACAAAGTATCAAAAAGTCAGCAACTGCGTTGTTGTTCCATTCACGTCATCGCGAATGTGTTTTGGACGATAATTGCCACTTACCATCAATCAGGTCTATCAGTTTGATTCCTAATTTATTTCATTAAATAAAACATGTTCTTGGAACTTTGTTCCGTTGAAATGTTATTACAATCACCATACATTGTAGCTGGATCTTCAAGTTGACATCACAATAGGCCGGCGAAATTTGTCGCAGGATCGATGGCATTTCGGACAGACTCATTATTATGACAGCTTGTAAGCCGTCACAAGTTAGTAACTGTTCACTGTGTGTGGTATTTTTTTGGAAAGTTGCTTTATCCAGAAAAGTTTTCTGCTCGATTGCATAAACTTATTAAAGCTCTTCACTGAAGCTGTGAATGCCACTGCGGCTAACTGCAACATATGCATTCGAAAAAGGTTTCCATTATTTGCACATACTCTTAAAAAAAGACAAAAACTGCTTTATTGCTAACTTTGTGGTAGTTAAACTAGATCACGGTTAATAAAACTAGGTGCATAACTTATCAGTTATGCACGTAGCCATATTTATGAATAATTATTTATCAGTAATTATTCATAAATGTTGCCACAGATGTTAAATCTTATTATTTTACATAGTAACACTTGCCGTCTTAGTTCGGGTAATAAATAAAGTTTGAGTGTTTATGGTTACCGCACTAGCGACACTACTGGATTCATTACTAGAGAAATACACGAGACAAATAGTAAGATATATGCTAACCGGATGAGGATTTATACGTTATTAGCTGCCCGCGAATGCAAGTATAAATCAAGTCAAATTGCCTGCAATAGTTCTGCGGGCAATAGTTCACTTGCGCAATATGTTGCCTCTCAAATGTTATTCGCGCGTGTACCGACCTTTTATTTATTGTGATCCTGTTGATAGATAATATTTATAATAGTTTATCGCTTGATGTCAGCTTGTTTTCTTGTCTATTGTGAATTTAGGCTTATAAATAATCATTAACATTTTTTCCAGGAAATGTCACATAGCAACTACGTTTTACCTATATAAAAAGGTACTGACTGTGAAAAAATACTTTATTTACTCGATTACTTTATTTATTAAAATCGATAAACTTTCCGAAAAAATATAAATTTTTCTAAATAAGAGCCAAAATGAATAAAATAAAATACTCTCCGGCCGGGAATCGAACCCGGGTCTCCCGCGTGACAGGCGGGGATACTGACCACTATACTACCGAAGATGTTTGCTTAGAAGTGAAATTTTGTATAATTATTTGCGACATTTGACTTATTTTTAATCCTGCAATGTTAGCTAAGATAAACAATACTTACTAGATACCTTAGATTAAGCATGTACTAGATGTAGTCATAAGAACGTTGCCGCTCTTATATCATTGTAATGCAATACACGTCATGTATCTGTCTATCACACGAATCCTAGTTACGAGTAGAAGAGACGCTTGATAGACGTTTGACAACTCTGACGTCGTGCAAATTTTTCACAAAGTGTCATAATTTTAATAAATATTTTGAAAAGAAATAAGTAAGCGTAGAAAAATTTCGTGTTCTGCGGTAAATTGTTCTTCAAGAACCACAAAGGAGGAGTAATACCGGAATTATCATTTCATAAGTAAATATTTGACGACATTTTCATTCATATTACGTAGTTGTAATGAGACTTATGGATAAAAACATGTAGTAGTAGACTTTAAATAATGTTAGACATACATTAGCTTGTATTAATTGTAGAAATTACGTCTAAACAATTAATATTATGCATGAAAATTTAAGGATGTTAATAGTGATGTACTCGACATAGAATTTAATTCCATGATAGTATTTCTTTAACAGTTTCTTTTATACATTAAGGACAAAAACAATTGCAAATTGATAACCATTACTGAGTTTTCTAGTCTCTTAATATAATCAAATCTTGAACCGGCGTGGTAGATCAAAATACTTTTAATTTCTTTTTAGGGTTCGTAGTCAAACAGCAAAAAACAGAACCCTTATAGATTCGTCATGTGTATGTTTGTCCGAATATCACATCACTTTTCTCAGAAATTTAAAACTATAAAAATTTGTTATAATTTTGCAAGAACATATTTGTGTTCTGTAATCCACAATATAATTTTAACAAAAACACATGAAAAAAAATGTTTTTAGGTCGCATATTTAAACTGAAACTTTTTTTTCATGATACCACTATTGTGGGTTATCAATGTAGGTATGTAGGGTTTTAAAATGATAATGAGGCTTCAGTATATATTTTTTAAATAAAATAATTTTTAAAGTTTGAGTTTGTGAGTGTTATTTAAAATTTGTTATTTTAACCGTAAAAATATAATATAGTCTTAAATACCTCCAATAATATTTTGTTATTATTGTTCCAAAATCGATCTAATTTTTCACCCAGGAAGACCAAAACTTCAAAATATTTGCGTATAAAATTTATTATGGTACGCTTATTTTTAATTTTTGTTGTAGATAAATTAACACGTTGCTGTATCTGACTCCATGTTATTTAACACAATTTATAATCAATCTAATTCTGCAGGTGCGACGACGAG